>JASKGM010000009.1:4035765-4068103 GCA_034509205.1 Ceratonia siliqua
AAGGGACCTACACTTCATCAACTCAAATACCATAATTAGATGATGGTTATTAATTGTAACAGCAACCCCCATCCTGAGCTGGCCTTCACCTTTCTCAATGCCCTCAATCTTGTAACTGACTGCCCAGTACATGAATTTATCAAGGATTAAATGCTTAACTATAAAGTACTCACTGGTAGTGCTATTTCTGTAGTCACTATTCTTAACAAAGCCATTAGTTTCAATTACAGTTAACTCTGGAGGAACTTATGGTGCAATAGTAACTGCTTCTTCTTGCTTAAGACTCTCAATAGCATTTAGCTTACTCATTCTAGGCCCCAAGAAAATAGTAGCGCCTGGTGTATAGATAATAAGGGGTAAGAGTACAGATTGTCCATGACCATTCGTCATATGTAGTCCCAAATTTGTAAGGAAGAGGTCTAAGCCATAGCTAATTGCCACCCAAAGAAAAAATCCGCCCGTTATTCCATTCTTGTCCCCTTTATCAAATCTATAAGTAAAGCAACTAAGCAAACCAGGAGAAAGAAAATATTGTCCAACCCATATGCCTGATTCCTGCTTAGAAGCATCCCATAAAACAGCACATGCCACGCAGGGTAGTGACACTATAAATGAGAATACTGAAATCTTTCCAATATCTTGATACTTACTTGAAACCAGGCTTGCAAAACAATTATGTCTTCCTTGAACACCACCAAGGCAGAAAAGTATCATTAATTTACCAAGGAACTTCCAGTTTGTGGGAACATTCACTAAGTTAAGGGCCATCCATATCTGATTAGTGAGTAAAGTCCCAACAACCTTCCCCCTAAAATTATTTACTCCGGTAGCTCTCACACCCAAGCTTGGAAATCTTCCAGACTCACTACTCCTTGTAACCTTGGCTCTTCATTTTCCTGCATGATTGAAACCGTAAGCCTCACAGAAATTACCACACCCATCACCATCACAACACAGTTGCTACCCATAATTTCAACTTCACTAATTTCACCTGTAGCATTATGGGAAGAGACCACCATCTCAGTTACATGTGACAGAAGTCTTTTATTTCTACAAACTGCCACTATAGACAATTTCACATGCCTAAGAAACTCAGCAATAGAGGGAGGGTACCTCAATGCCTTCTTTGAATCATTGTTGTCACCAGAACAGGGAATTTTTGAACTATGGCTCAAGCCAGTAGTAAAAACATCCAGGGACCTGCCAAGTATAACCTCAACAACACCATGTCCTACAAAGAAATCCCACCTTTGTGAGAACAAATTCTCAAGGAACTCTAGTGTAGTTGAAGACACATCATCAGCATCACCCACAACCAAAGTAAGTAAGCACTCCCAACTGTATGGTTTTTTCAGGAATGTTGGAATACCCATAAGATGATAACCATTAACCCCTACATAATCATTACTCTTCTTATTGACTACAACTACAAGTTTGTCTGAGGGTTCACACGGAATCCACTTTTCAGTAACAACAGGGACCCACTCACCCTGAACATAAAAGTGAACAGTGTAAACTTCCTCCTCAATACATCTAGGTGTAAGGATCCTCCCTGATACACATGAGACCCCAACCAGGACAACTAAAGTATTAATATCCCATGGGTTATATTTCATAGGCACAATCTGTTCTAGATCACCCATCAGCTTGGTCATAACCTTCAGAGCCTCGAAGGGGAACTAGCACTTGAAATCCCATTTTAGCTAGTTGTCGCACAACATAACGACCTAAGTCTCCAGTCGCCCCCACTACTGTAGAAATAATGCTACAAACAACTAATTTTCCATCTGTATGCTTGCAAACAATAGGGCCCACGCCTTTGCGGGTGAGAGGGGATACACAACATTCCCTATTCGCCCCATAGTCGTCATCAGAAATGGGATAGATGCACCCCGGTGATGCTATTGAAGTTAAGGGATTCAATACTTGGTGCCCACGACTCCTCATACTGGCTTGCATCTTTACTGCGCTACAGTCACGGAAAAGAGACCACTCACCGCCAAATATCCCAACATCACAAGTTCCAGTAGATGTAGTTTCATTTTTGCCACAGTGAGCACTTGCAACAGCGTCATCTTCACTTTCTACATATTCATCTAAACTAGAATCCTGTGCCATTTCGAACAGGCAGCGTAAGTCCGATTCTAGCTCTCCATCTTCAGGATACTCATCGTAAATGGGTTCTCATTCACGGCAACTCTCCACGCTGGCTTCCCACTCAATGCTCTGGGTTTCGTCACCAGAGTGTTCTTCTGGTCCTTCCCGGTCACCCATACTAAAACAGTTTCCCCCTGATAGCTCCATGCAAGCCTCAACAAACCTATGTCGTTGAAGAGTTTGAACAGCTCTTGTCAGATCTCCAATCCATCTTCTGATCTCTGCCATTTCAGCCAACTCAGCTTGCAGTTCCAAATCTCCTCTTCTGCTACAGTGACCGGCCATGGGCTCTGATACCACTTAATGCAGGGGGGGTTGGAAAACTAACAAACAGTTAGTGAAAGTAGCTAGAAGTAGAAGAAGAGAAGAAGATAAACAGTACGGAACAGTGGTAGGGTTCTCTCCAGAGAACAACTCCTCTGAACTCTGATATACTATCTCCGAAAACATAATCTGCCTATCACAGAGGGATAGAAGACCCTATATTGGGTTTCTGAGCATGAGACATAAAGGCCTCCACGTGCCAGCCACATGGCTCTTAAGGCAACTAGGATATAATCAATGACAAATAAAAGACAATAGCCAGATTAAAAAGGAACCACATGTTGGTCACGTGACTCCTTAGAACACTAACTGAAGCACAACAAACACGAGAGATAGGACCAATAATTTCAACAGTGCATTAAGAGGATGCTCTTGCATCACTACTTCACCCTCTCTCTGCCATAAACTCACGAACTTCTGCCATAAAGTCCCGTATAACCCTCATCTCATGCCTTAAGTCTTCCCAATCTGTTGCCAATTGTTCCACTCTACCTTCATTTCTCGTGTTTACCAAACCTAATAGGATCTTTGCTCTGTTACCAATTGATGGAAACCAACTAAACACAGAATTGATATGATGGAGAACACTGAATTTCTTCTGATATACAGTAACAGAATTACAAACAAAGTCTGTTAACTTGACAGCAACACATCCCAATGACCAACAGAAACACAGAATTATAATATGACAGATAATAGTAGAGATTAGAGAGCACAAAGTACACAATTCCAGCGCTTCTAGTGGCTGGTCACTGTAATCCTAGCACTTCTAGTGGCTAGTCACTCCCCCAATTTCCCCAAATCAAATTCTGACTACCCTCCTACTCTCCTCCCTCTCTGATTTAACCACTTCTCCCCATGTAACTCCCTTAGTAACTATCATTGCAACTGCTCTTACAACTGCCATTTTCCCTCTCTTGTGACTGCCCTTTCCCTTTCTTTCTAAAATACCCTTGGGGTCTAACAGAGACTATTGTCAAAAGGGGGAGGTGGGCAATACCGATGCAACTCATTTTAGAAAAATGCAGATGCGGAGATAATGGGATTACAGCCAGTTAATTCCTAATGGATATAACATTATGGGTAATTCTATGGAGAGCTTGATCTCTCCACCATAAGTTGTACCTTGGGGTTCTTACCTTGATTTAATAATATATAATTCAATCAATGAGATATTAAAGATGTAAATCTCAAGGTGCATTGATGGAAAGCTCAACCTCTCAAGAGGTTGAGCTTTCCATAGAATTACCCTAACATTACTGATTGGTGTGGCAAAGATGGTTGGGAGATATTAAGTAGACAATCAAGTCCTGTCTTCATTGTCAGCTGTATTATATTTTCTTCCATGTAAGTTGTAGTGTGTTGTTTAGTTTTACACTTTTCCTTGCTAAAAGTAACAAATACAGTTATTTCTGCAATAACTTTGCAGGTTTTTCTGATGAAATGCTAGAACTGATTCTGTTTGCTGTGGAAGATTTGAGGATGTCATTGAAGGATCAGGGCTCTGATCTAATGATCAGGTTCGGCAATGCTGAGAATGTTATACAAGAACTTGCAAGAGAGGTTGTTACAATTTTAGTTTGATTTATGATCCAGGCATAAGGAGAACTTCAAGCGCTCATCAATTCATTTTGTTAAATTCATCATTGAGGATGGAACAGGTGAAAGCTACTTGTATATTTACTGAACAAGAGGTAGAGTATGAACTACGCATAATGATGGATGTTGTCAAAGAGCATTTGGAATCAATGATAATTCCAGAGGGGAGCCTGAGGCTTGAACTCTGGCAGACTCCATTTTATGATATAAAGGTCATTAGTAATTATCTATTCCTTGTTCCTTGTCTTGCTTGCTTATCTAAAATGTTGAGTTGATATTGGTGAATAAATAGTTGACTAATTTTGTCATGTTTGGCTGTATTGCATAGGTTTTGCAAAATCTTCCTGCATCACATGATGAATTTTTGAAACTCCAACTCCCTATAACTACACCAATTCGGCTCTCAACGTTACCTGCTGCTGAAATGGAGCTGGACTGGGGTAAGTTCTCTGGTTGTTGACTTTTCTTTTTCGTGATTCTACTTGTCCTTATTGTTTTCTCTTGAAAGATTAAACTGTTATGTTAGATGTTCTACTCTTTCTGATTAATGTAATTTCTTTCACTTTATAATGTGGTCATATTACCAGTAATATGATAATTGTTCATTGCATTAGGTCCTCTTCCCATATATGATGATGTAAAGGAATTTATGGGTAGCAATCCATGGAAATTAGGAGATAATTGGAATTCAATCAAGGAGACATCGGCTGAAACCTTATTGCGGAGGGAAGTATTAAAGTCTAGTAATAGCAGTGAAAGAAGTTCAACTTTTAGAGACAAGCAGTCAAGAAGACTACATCAATCTGTTTTTGTCACGCAGAAAGGAAATGTTGTAGGAGGTGGAACAAACAATGTACTAAATGCATTGGCTGCATATTTGAGATATTTGGAGGGAACAGCCCGGGATGACTGGCAAGAGTATGTAGTGAAAACCAGTTTTTACAATATTTTTTATAAACATGTTGAACATTGAACCTTGAAGCTGGAAGAAAAAAACAAAATGAAAATATCAGAAGCACTGAAGAATATCACTTTTATCACTACTTCTTGGTTAGGACCCTAATTGTAGAACAAAAAAAAAAACCATTGTTCTTTTTTATTGAAATTTGTAAAGTTTACAGAAACGTGTCTAGATTGTGCTTAGGACACGTTCAATATTTCTGCAGCCTGGGAATTTGAAGTTTTTTGGTTTGATACTCTAATAGATGGGGGTGTATGTCAAATACAAGATCTTAGTGTTTCTTGTAGCTGTGTTTGGCATATTTCTGACATGCCAACATACCACAAGGAAGTCTGTCTGATGCAGGATACACTAGCATCAAGAAATCATAAGCTTAAAGATAAAATCATCTCAGTATTCTGGTTTACTTTTGATTTTGATTTGGGACTGATTGTGATAATCCATAACCTGACTAGATCAAACTTTTTAGGATTGTTAGAGTTAGAGATCTTTTTCTTTAATTTATTTTATTTTATTTTCAGTCATATTTTAGTAATTTTCTGTATTTCCTGGTCTTGAGTTTTATTTGGGCATAGGTTTAATTTATTTAGGTATATTGGTTTTTGTTTTAATGCCCACGTTTCCCTCATGGTTTTAATAGTAGTAGAGAGCTTCAATCCTTGTAGGATTTGGATTTTAATTCTAAATCTTGTAGGATAAGTTATAGGAGGTTGTAATGGTATTTTTTAGTAGATGATCAGATATAAATTAAGGCATCAAATTGCTCTCTTCTTGGTTGTGTGATGCAATCAAACCTTAGGTGTGATGTTAGGTTTCTCTTCTACTTTTTCTGTTTCCTCTCAGCTACTTTTCTGTTTTCTTTAATTTTGTGCACTGCCCAGAACTGTTTTCCTTGGTAGACAGAGATCAAGCTCCTCCATAGTGCAAGCTGCAATTTAGAGAGTAAAGTGCAACTGAGTAACCGTTGATGAGAAAATCAAGAGAGGCAGTTTTCATGTTATCAGGTTACTCATACTTTATAAAAATCTGAACCATTAATTTTTTCATTAACGGTGATTCTTCATGCACTTTACTCTCTAAGGTGAACTCTGTACTTTAAAGGATTCTTTTCCTGCAGACAGCATTAACAATCCATCCCATCAAAACTCTAATTGTTCCTTGCTTGATTTTGCCCTAAAAATCATCTATCCCAAAATCGTAATTCTGCAGGTACTGTTCCCAGCATCCAAACGGCATTGACTTTAAACCCATCTAGCATTCAAATTGCTCTGTCTTTAATATAAAGTATAATTAAGCTTCAACCCACCGGTTTTATACCCTTGACTCACCCTAAAAACTCTGATTTTCAGTCTATGAAACCCTAACCCTCTTGCTGTCCTGCATCAAACAGTACCATTCTACCTCCATCAGAGGTTGCTATCAGCAACTTGTGGAAATTGGATTGTGGTTTCTTGTAAGACCATAAAGTAAAATTCTACTTTCTAGTTTACCTGAAGCTTATGCTAGGTTTTTTTCCTTGCAAATTTTGGTTTATCTTTCTAGAGTTACTGTATCTAAAGGAAGAATTGTTTTATTGTTGCTCATTCATTACTATCTTCATTTTAAGGACAACAGTTTTTGTTATATTTTTCCCTTTTTTTTCTGTTTATGGTCATTTCTGACTTCCCTTTTATTATAGGTCATTCCTGTATATCATAAGGAATGTGGAATTTATTCTTGAGTATGAATTGCTATAGCACTGCCAGTGTTTTCCTGAAGTGTTTATGTTGGGGACATTGTTTGTCTTTTCCTGCTAAGTGGTATTTCTTTCAACAAACGCGTGATACATTTATTCTTTTGTCAGTATTCTTTATAATATACTAATCTTTGCTTCATCTTCTAAGGTTCTAAAATACTCATATTGAAGTGTAATTCATCAAATATAAATTACTACATGTTATGAAATGTTCTTTAAGCTCACTTATGTGCAGGGTACATGAAAAAGTACGTGCTGCTGAAAGTCGGGATGGAGCATCATTTATTGGACTCTTCAATCCTGCCCTGTGTCTTGGCATTGTATCTAGGAGAAGAGTGCATTATGAAGCTATAAAATATGAAAAAGAGCGAAATGCCGGATTCTTATCTCCCTTTGGATATTCAGTAGCCACAATTGCAGCAGCAGTTGACGCTGTGTGCTCAATGGAGGTGCTAGTTTTCCCAGTTAGGCTGTGTCACAGACACGCTGATTGACTTTGTTCTTTCCTTCTTTTTTTGGCTGAATGACTTTGTTCTTTCTTATCTGTGATGCTAGGTGTGCCTTGATGTTGAGATTTATTTTTTATAATAGAAAGAAAATGATTTCTGTTTTTCTTTTGGTGCCATAGTGGTATTGGCTTATGGCTCTGAGATATCAGATAAATAGTGATGGAATACACTCAAGACGGATATGGAGATGGAATGGTTACCTTATTGAGGTATGCAATTGATTGACTCATAGTCAACGATTGATTTCTTTTTAATACCCTTCTTTCAGAGTCCATTAGTTTCTTTATTTTCTTGTTAAAGATTGTAAAAGCACCTGAAATACTTGGTCCATATTAAGTACAGAACTGTAGATTTATAAAATTTAATGCTATTCTCTTGTTAATAAACTGTTTTTTTTTTTTTTCAGTATACAGTTGTTGGTGAAGAAGGTCCTGCTGTTCTTCTTGTGCATGGTTTTGGTGCTTTCTGGGAGCATTACCGTGACAATATACATGGCATAGCTGGAGCTGGAAATCGAGTATGGGCTATTACAGTGTTAGGATTTGGCAAATCAGAAAAGCCAAATATCGTTTACTCTGAACTCTTGTGGGCAGAACTGTTAAGAGATTTTATTGTTGATGTTGTGGGTGAACCAGTCCACCTTGTTGGTAACTCGATTGGTGGTATGGTTTAAACATACATGGGTACACTGGCCAAAAGTCTTTTTCCTCTTTTGCACCCATGCTTAATAATTTGGCTTCCGTGTATAGTTAACTGCACCAGCCTATTCTAGCATCTGTTCATGGGTTGATTTTTTAATGGTTACCATTTCCTATCTCCAGGTTATTGTGTTGCTATTGTTGCTCGTATTTGGAGTGTGATGATCAAATCTGTTGTCCTGATTAACAGTGCCGGCAATATCATCCCAAGATATTCATCTGTGCCATTATCTAAAGTAAGTGTATTTGAGAATGAGTGACATTAACCTTAACACTTCTAAGGGACAATATAGTACTTTTTTATTGGTCTGAAACTGATGGTGCAGTTCAACTTGCTGTTGTTAGTTCATGCCTTCCCCAATGTGGTATTTACTTATTAGAACTGTATGAATGTGTTCATCATATCCCTCATTTTTCCAATAAATAAATATTATCACACTATGTATTTTTGCAAAAGAATATGTTTATCTATTGCAACAGAGATTGCTTTCTTAGTTTCTGAAATCAAAACAAGTTTTATCAGTTTAAAAAGAAAAGGAAAAAAAATGCAATAAAGAGCAAGATAAAGATTGAAGTGATGAACTACATCATGATGCCTGTGTAACTCTCTTGAACAAGGAGATGCTTCCTAAAGTGCTTAGTAGAGTAGTAATTGATCTAAAAGTTGGGTCTTTTCTTGATTCAAATTGTTCAAGAT
The DNA here is from genome assembly GCA_034509205.1 of Ceratonia siliqua. Taxonomy (NCBI): domain Eukaryota; kingdom Viridiplantae; phylum Streptophyta; class Magnoliopsida; order Fabales; family Fabaceae; genus Ceratonia; species Ceratonia siliqua. The sequence continues at coordinate 4,044,446 of JASKGM010000009.1, forward strand.
TATTATTGTATGTGAGATCTGCCTCAATCCCAGGAGGTTTCGTAAACCTTTTCCTAACATTTCTTTAGCTATAGTTTCTATAACATCAGTTATAGCTTCATTATGACTACAAATAATTAGATTAATCCATCGAGAAAATTTCAAATTGGTTGTTTGATCAATACTCAGGATAGACAATCTTCAGGGGCTTCCTGGTTGGGTTCTCGCCTTCTTCTTTTCTACTTGAGGCTAAGAATTAAAGATATTGTCAAGAAGTGTTATCCAACCGTAAGTGTGTTTTTGTTACAGAAATCTAAATCTGGTACATTGGTTTTCCTTGTTGGTGTGGATGGTGCCTGATTCTGTGGCATTTTGCTTTGCAGAGGACGAAGAGAGCAGATGATTGGCTCATAAATGAAATGCTAAGAGCAGTATCCTCTACTTCTAGAATTTAAATTGTTTGTATTGCGTCCAGTTTTGACATTTTGATATACATGTTTGATTCTGTTGCTATGTCCTTCACATATGTAAAAGTCACATGACCCTGGTGTGCTTGTGGTATTGGAAAGTATCTTCAGTTTCAATCTCTCCATCCCTCTTAACTATCTTCTTGAAGATGTAAAGGAAAAGGTTCTGATTATACAGGTATTCTAACATGGAGATGAACTATTGTGCCATATTGAAAAAATAAAATAAAAATGAAGGGGGAGAATGAGAGATAAAATAATATGTAGTATAGCTTCTCTTTTTACATATCATATTGTTAATTTCTTTATTGTCAGGGCATGAAAGATCCAATTTCTGACTCTAATTCCAAGGTGGTTATGCTTAAAGAACACTGTGTTGGAATTATAATCAGGGAATTGGATGCTGGTAACTACTACCTTAATTATTTTTGCTTTTATTAGATTAAAATTCCTTGATATTTGATCCAAATTTTCCCTTTGATTTTCTTTTGGCATTACAGGCCATTGTCCACATGATGAGGTGCCAGATCAAGTGAATCCCGTCATTTGTGAGTGGATACTAAATGTGGAAAGTAACATTTTGGAAGGCTGCCCACTTTAATTTTCATTGGGGTCAACTGTACATATTGAGTATTCATTATTATTATTTTTATTATTACTTGTTTATTGAGCCCCTTGTTTCTTTATAAAACGTATCTTTTGCTTGTGCAACATCTCAACCTGTTCTCTTACAACATCTTCATCTGAGACAGTTATTAGGCTAATTTGGAAAAGTCCCCACACTGTTCTGTGGAAGCCTTTATAATCTGATATCCCGGACAATCCCTTTCTTTTATTTGTGATGTGCTTTTAAATGGACCACCCTAGCGTCCTTGTCTTGACCTATATCAAAGAGATATGGGTATTGGTGAAGGACAACTAGCAAATCATTGGATGAGGTAGAACACGTGCTAAGTAGAGGGCTTGAAGGAAAGAGCAATGGAAGATCTGCATACAAAGAGGAAGTTAGCACCTGGATGGAGTAGAGGTCCTGTTAAGGATTTTGACCATCAAGTTTGTACAAATCATGCATTTTTAGATTATGTTAAAGAAGTGTGGCATGATTAGGGTGGAGGAATGGGAAGGCACTAAATTTATGAGGAAGATGAAGTTGCTTAAGGACAAGTTGAAGGTGTGGAATCAAGCTGTTTATGGATGTTAACAAACCACCTTGAGTATAACTCATCCCCAAAAGCTAGCTCATTGGTGGGAGGGTGCCCAAGGGATTATATATCTCACTTAACTAATTTACCCAAGTAATGTGGAACTTCTAACACTCCCCCTCATGCAGAGGAGTGCACCCACGATGGAGAACGTCTCCGATGCCTAGCGTAGACCACCGAGCCTCAGCTTTGATACCATATTAACAAACCACCTTGGGTAGAATTTATCCCCAAATGCTAGCTCATTGGTGGGAGGGTTCCCAAGGGATTATATACCTCACTTAACCAATCTACTCAGGCAATGTGGGACTTCTAACAATGGAGATACTAAGGTTATAAAAGAGGAGATAATTAGAGAGTTTGATTCTTTAGATAAATTGGAGGCAAAAAGTGGGGTAATGAAGGAGCAAAGAGGAGGAAGTTAGTTCTTAGAAAGAATTAGAGGAAATTTTTGTTAGGGAAGGTATTAGTTGGCGACAAAAATCTAGGTTGCAGTGGGTTAAGGAGGGAGATGCTAACTCTTAAGTTTCTCCATGGAGTGACTTCTAGTAGTAGGTGTCTAATTATATGATTAGGGATGTAGAAGGTATTGCTAGGGAAATTACTCGTTTTTACTCTAACCTTTACACAGATTATTTTCATAATAGGCATTTTTTTGGAAGGGTTGGATTGGTACGCTATTAGTCAAGAACAAGCTAATTGGTGGGAGAGGACTTTTGAAGAAGAGGAAATTAGAAGAGCAGTTTGGTGTATGGATAAGGAAAAATCCCTAGGTCCGGAAGGTTTTTACTGCTTTTTTATCAGAATTGTTGGGATACGATTAAAGAGGATCTTTTGAAGGTGTTTGAGGAATTTTATGAGCATAAATTTTGCTTTTATCACCCATGTTTTAAAGAAAGATAGATCAATCAGGGTGAAGGATGATAGGCTTATTAGCTTTGGGACAATTGTGTATAAGCTATCAACAAGGCCCTTTCAATTAGATTGATAGGTGTTGTCGAGCAATATCTTAAGTGTGTAGATGATGTTAAGCAGAGAAGAAACTGGGGATTGGTTTTCAAGCTGGATTTTCAGGAAGCATATGACCGAGTTTGTTGGAGTTTCCTTGACAAAGTATTTTATAGAAAAGTAATGCAGGAGCATCCTCTTAATGCACTATTGAAATTATTGGTCCTATCTCATTGTGTGTGTTGTGCTTCATTTAGCGTTCTAAGGAGTCCCGTGACCAACATGTGCTTCCATTTTAATTATGCTATTGTCTTTTATTTATCTTTGTTTATATCTTAGTTGCCTCTTAAGAGCCATGTGGCTAGCACGTGGAGGCCCCTTTATGTCTCATATTTAGAAACCCGATATATGGTCTTCTATCCCATTGTAATATGCAGTTTATGTTTTGAAATATGTTATGAGATTTCAGAGGTGTTTCTCAACATAAAGAACCCTAGTACAGTTCAATACTGTTTATCTTCTTCTCTTCTTCTACTTCTAGCTATTTTCATTGGCTGTTTTAGTTTCCTACCCACCCCTGCATTAAGTGGTATCAGAGCCCATGGCCGATCACTGTTGCAGAAGAGGAGATATGGAACGACAAGCTGAGTTGACTGAAATGGCAGAGATCAGAAGATGGATTGGAGATCTAACAAGAGCTGTTCAAGCTCTTCAATGACAGAGACATGCTGAAGCTTGTATGGGGCTATCAGCGAGAAACCATTTTAGAGTTGGTGACCGGGAAGAACTGGAAGAATGCTCTAGTGACGAAACTCAGAGCGTCGAGAACGACGTTGAGTGGGAAGCCAGCTTGGAGAGTAGTCGTGAGTGGGAACCCATTTATGATGAGTATCCTGAAGATGGAGAAGACGAAGGTTCAAAAGTGGACCTTCTTTGCCTGTTCTGTGAAGGTGAACATGAAGAAGAAGCACCGAGCAAGAAGCCTTATGTTATTAAGGGAGATTGTAGTTCTGGAAGTGGCTTGGAGATGGTCCACCAACCGATCGCTAGAGTTTATATAGCTTCAACTGGTGAAGAAATGGATTTTGAAACTCGATTGGGTTTTGAAGTTGCTGTGGGAAAGAGTTATGAGACGCGAATGGGTGTTAAGGTTGAAGGAAGGCTGCCAACGCTAAAAAGGAAGTGGATTTGGACTCTCGTCCTCCTGAGTGGCCACCAGATATCGTCCTGGATATACTCAAGTTAAACATAGGAGATTCACAGAGTTTGGTTGCTCTAGGTAATAACTCAATAGAAGCACAAGATGTGCGCCATATTGGAGAAGTGGTAGAATGGAGTACTGGGTCACCAAATAAAAAGTTTATAAAAATTCCAAAATGCTTTTTTAGTGTGATAAACAGTGTCGGTGCAAGTATGATTGGTGCTTCAAGTATAGAGGTTACTCGACACCTTTTAGTGGGGCCATAAGAGTGGACCCATGGAACAGTAAGGCTGTAATTGTTTTGAGAGGGGTTGCACATATACTAGAAATGGTCATCACACCTAGATACATTGAGGAAGGAGTTTATTGGCAAGAGTGGGCCCTTGTGGTGGTGTTGATGAGTGGATCTCATGTAACCCACAGGATAAAATTACAATTACTGCCAGTAATAAAAGTAATGAACGATGTGACCCTATGTTGGAGAAAACAACTTCCAAGTTGCATGGCCCTTTTGAAGCATTAAAAAGTGGGCTTGTTCAAGATGCTGTAGTAAGCCTTACTAGTGGTGTTGGGGACTTTGCTAACTCAACATCTTTTAATGCAAAGTTGCAATTCATTCGTGGAGCTTGCATGCTTCATAATAATGTTGAGGACAAGATTATAATTCTAGTGGTGGATGGAGAATCATCTTTCTTGCATAAACATGTTGAAGAAGAAAGCCAAGTTAATGATTTCCAGTATCGAGTTGAAGAGATTCAAAATAAAGAAGTAACATGTCCAAAAAATGATTATGTAGGGGTTAATGGTTATCATCTTGTGGGTCTTCCAACATTTCTGAGAAAGCAATACAGTTGGAAATGCTTATTTGCCTTGTTTATTGATAACTTTGGTGATGTGTCTTCAACTGTTGTGTGTAGTGATGATTCCTTAAGTTTTGAATCACAGCCCATTGAAGCTAAAGCCATGTCAGATATAATTCCAGAGAATAATAGTTATGCATGAAAATGTGACTGAGGAGTACCATTCCAAATTCAACTGAAGACAATTGAGTAATGAAACAGAGGTTCTTTCTCTTAATATGCATGTTTTGGATGATGACAGTGAGCAAGGGTGGATCAAGGGTGATTCTATGGTTGAAGAAGTGGTTGCTGGTTCAAGACAATTATTGCAGCGAACTAGCACAATTACATGTAAGCTCAATGAGATTATACTGGGGCTATCAGATCAAGAAGTTGATGTGTTTGCTAGAATACTTCATAAGTTAGCTATAAGAGGAGGAATTCAGGTCCAGTCTTACAATCGTAATTGTGCACTTCTCTTAGGAAGCTATTGATCCATGGTATCAAAGGTTGATAGAGGATATACTGCAGTTGTTATTCCAATTGTCTGTCCTTCTAGATTTGATGTTAACAAGTCAGTTCCAAAGCATCTTGTTAGGTTTTATCCCATTAGTGAAGTTGAAAATATGGGAAACAACAGTGTTGTGATTGCGATTGGTGTAGTATTTGTTGTTGGTAAGACAGATACTATGAAAACTATATCTCAGATTAAAGATGAGAATTTAGGAACGTCAAAGGAGCTTGATTGGATAACTGTTAGGTACAAGGAGATTATGAAGCCATTCAACCTTGGCCTTAATAGTGGAAATTTGGCATCACTCAACTTGTTTGCAACTAAGTTTGATGAGACAGGGCTGCCTAAGTTTAAAAGGTGCCTCATAGGAAAACACCCTACCACAATCAAGGTTGATGTTAATTGCAAGTCAAATTCAGGGATTGTTGAGCTTCAAGTGCAACTCCCAAAGATTTAAGTGAGTCAGAATCTTCTAAGTCAAGGTGAATCTTGCCATGCTCCATGTGATGAGACATTATATGGTCCTATGAATATTAAGAGTGTTGGTTTGCTGTTTAAGCATTGGGGCAGCTCTACAGTTGATATACCAGAGTTAAAAGGCCAAAATAATGGATGTTGTTTCGAGGATTTCCAACTTCATCAATGTTTTAGGGACAATGCAATTATAGGGTGAGCCATGTATGGTAGTTGATGAGTTACCATTAGTTGAGATTGAGTGACAGCTGGCTTATTGTCCAGAAAAGGCTCTAGAGTTTCAAGATGCTAAAATGTCTCTGGATATTCATCAAGTGATGAAAGAGACTAGAATATTACAAATTGAGGAAGAGAAATTAATTTTCAGTTTTTCTGGTATACCTACTTTTACTATTCATCATGGTTATCTTTGTCATGCTAATTTATGTGATGATGGGTGTGCAAAGTGGACTCGTCTGGTCCGGCCAGCAATGGAGCACCAGTTTTTTGTATGGAGTTATCGTCTGAAGATTCATTTAAATGTAACTCTGGTATTGGGGATTGGACTGTTAATGTCTTGTTATGGAGGAACAAGAAGTTTTTTGCTTGTGTTTTAACTGATGCAATGGCTGTATAGGTGTCATTTGAGTGGCTCAACTTTCATTCCCTACCTCTTTTATGCTTTCTCCTGGTTATTGAAGATTTCTTTGTCAATATGGCAACTCCAACTGGTGCTGTGGTTAATCAAGGTTTGAGATTTCTTCAAAATGTTGCTTATAAAGGAAATGGGAAGCAATTTCTAGTCGAGGTAGCAAGCTTGTGGAGTGTAATTATCATTTGGAGTTGGTGTAATTTTATGACTGTCATGCATATTGGTTTTATTGCTGCCCAAATGCTCCCAATTCGTGATGAAAGGTTTGTGGATAAAGTTGACAGCCTTGCTCAGACGCAGAATCATTCTCAGAAGCTGGCTGCTGGTGGTGTTTCCAGATTACATTTAAATACCTTGAGAACACAGATACTTAGTGACATCTACGAGGTTTGGCCTGAAAGTTCCCGATATTAGGCCACTTTCAAGAGGGGGAGTTTGATGCAGGAGCATCCTTTTAATGCACTGTTGAAATTATTGGTCCTATCTCATTGTGTGTTGTGCTTCATTTAGCGTTCTAAGGAGTCTCGTGACCAACATGTGCTTCCATTTTAATTATGCTATTGTCTTTTATTTGTCTTTGGTTATATCTTAGTTGCCTCTGAAGAGCCATGTGGCTAGCAAATGGAGGCCCCTTTATGTCTCATGTTCAGAAACCCGATATATGGTCTTCTATCCCACTATAATATGCAGTTTATGTTTTGAGATATATTATAAGATTTCATAGGTGTTTCTCAACAGAGAGAACCCTAGTACTATTCAGTACTATTTATCTTTTTCTCTTATTCTACTTCTAGCTATTTTCACTAGCTGTTTGTTAGTTTCCTACCCACCCCTGCATTAAGGATTTGGCATGAAGTAGAGATAGTGGATTTCTGGTTGTCTCTTGATAGACCCTCGATTAAGTTTAAATACTCAAGAAAGGGAGAATTCAGTCATTAATTAGCTCATACATGTGACTGAACACGTGGCTGAAACATCGGGAAATGGGGAGTTGGTTGAGACAACCGACTTACTCAACAACGTGATCAAAGAAGAGTAGAAGAGGATATAAGCTGGAGGGATCTAGGGGGATTGGAGTTTTTGGAGAGTCTTGAAGGGGGAGTCTAGTGCCCAAATTGCTAGGGAAGTCTCTATCCTTTATGTTGTTCTTCTTTCTGGATGAGTATTGTTGAGTACTGTGATTTAGATACCTCTTGCTATTTCTAGGATTACTACTAGCTTGGCTATTGTGCTTGTAATTCCTGAAACTGTGAGTATCCTTTCATTCAATAAACAAGAGGTTATACCATTAATTCGGGTGTTGGTGACTTTATTGGTTTTCTATTGATATGGTTATCATCAATTTGGTATCAAAGCCGTCGATCACAAGGTTATGGTAAGTACTAGGATGGAGGGAAAAGTAGAAGGCATAGAATGGGGGATTGAAGAAGCCAAGCGTGAGGTGAATGTAATTAGAGAATATTTTCTAGAAATAAAGATGTTAGCTATAAATCAAACCAGGGGTTTGAAGGAGAGAGGAAGACCAGTGGGAGGTTCTAGTGTTGAAAATGGAGTAGAGGATGTAGGAGGAGAAGAGAGGGAGTTGCACCGAGAGAGGGAGAATTGATTTAGGAGATTGGACTTATCACTGTTCAATGAGGATGACCCTACAAGATGGCTATTTAGGGTGGAAAAGTACTTTGTTGTGAATGGCATCACTGAGCCGGAGAAAATGGACGCAATAGCTATATGTTTAGAGGGACGCACCTTAAACTGGTTCCAATGGCACGATAAAAAGTTTCATATCCATTCATGAGTGATGTTAAGAGAAGCCTTACTGGAACAGTTCCAACCTTCTCAAGCCTTTGAGCTACTGTCGGTGACTCTCACCGATGCTCTGGAATCCTTGCTCATGGGAACATTTACTGATGGGCTGAAAGAGGAAATTAGAGCCGAGTGAAAATGGCCCACCCCAGAGACTTGGAGCAACTTATGGGACTAGCCCATAAAGTTGAGAAGCGAAAATGGGTCTTAGCCCAAGGAAGAAAAGCTAGAAGTCGGGTTAGCCAACCCGAATCTAGTATTTGACCCATGGTGACATTAGCTTTCACCAATCGAAACACTCCACGTGCGTAGACAACACCCAACACACTTGTAGCTAATGGGGACGTTGGCCAGCGATACCAATCAAGGGGACTGGGGATTCTCTTAAACCAATGATGAGCACTGGGGATCAGGTAGGGCAAGTTAGAAACAGTACCAACCGTTGGGAGTCCCTTATCGGAGAATGTCGGAGGCTGAAGTGAATAGAAGAAGGCAACAGGGGCTCTGTTTTCGCTGCGATGAACGTTACACTCTTGGCCACTAGGGGTGGAAATAGGTCAGGCCTTGTCTAAAATAGGTCAGGCCTGCATGGCAAAGTCATGGCCTGAGCTTGAGCCTGACCCTGGCCTATTGGCCTACTGTAGGCCAGAAAATAGGCCTGATCTGACCTGTTTATTAAATCCTATAAGCTTGACCTGACCTGTTGGCCTATTTAGGCCTGTTAAGAAAGAGGCCAAAAATAGGCCTTGACCTATAAAGCCAAATGGAGGCCAATACCTATTTTTGGGGATTTTAGTTGTAAACAAATATTTAACTATATAAAATATAAAATATAATATATATATATATATATATATATATATATATATATATTATACTATAAAAATAAATATAGGTCGGCCTGTAGGTCTAAAGGGCAGGTCTTTGATATAGAGGCCTAGTCTATTTAATTAACTAGGCCTATAGAAAGGCCTTGGCCTGGCTTAAATTGCTAAATAAGTCAGGCCAGGCCAGGTTATAGGTCCTTGATAGGTCGCCTGGCCTACTTCCACCCTTAGTGGCCACTTGTGCAAAAACCAACAACTATAAGTCCTATTGGTCTTTGATGAAGGAGGGAGGGAGGATGAAGGAGATAAGGAGGGGGATACTATGAAGCCCAGAGGGAACCAACCTGGAATTGGAGGTATCCATGCACTCCCTGGCTGGGTTCACTGCCAGTCATACTATGAAGCTCTTGGGGAAGGTCTATGGGGAAGAGGTCATCATCCTCATCGACAATGGGGCATCCCACAATTTTATCTCATTGGCATTGGTGGAAAAATTGAAGATAGCAATCGATGGAAATCGTAGCTTCGGGGTGTTATTAGGAAATGTTCAGAAGATACCAGGGAGAGGGACATGTAATGGGGTACACTTGGAGATGCAAGGAGTGAGAATGGTGCAGAATTTTTCCCCCTTTGAACTAGGTGGAGCAGATATCATTTTGAGGATAGCTTGGCTGGAATCTCTAGGGATGTCAAAGTGAATTGGCGATCATTGACAATGAAGTTTATTATTGAAAGGTACCTCAATTTGTTTGAAAGGGGACCCTTCCCTATCCCAGAAGCTAGTTTCACTAAAAATCATGGTGAAAATGATACAGGCAGAAGGCAGTGGGTATCTAATTGAATTTGGCTCAATGGTAGCGCGAGCAACAGAGGAGCCGCCAAAGGAGATTGTCAATGTACTAACTCAGTATGATTCCTTCTTTATGAAGCCTACTAGCTTACCCCCCTGCCAGGTCACATGACCTTCAAATTCAGCTTAGGAATGGATCCCAACCCCCTAACATTAGACCCTACAGATATCCTTACTCCCAAAAGACAAAAATAGAGAACATGGTTAAGGAAATGCTTAGTGCTGGGATTATTAGACCAAGCAACAATCCTTTCTCAATCCCTGTATTGCTAGTCAAAAAGAAAGATGGGAGCTAGCGATTTTGTATTGACTATAGAGCCCTCAACCAAGCCACCATTCCTGACAAGTTCCCTATTTCAGTAATTGATGAGCTCATGGATGAGTTGGAAGGGGATGTGATCTTTACCAAGCTAGACTTGAGATTTGGGTATCAACAAATAAGGATGAAACAAGGGGATTAGCCTAAGATTGCCTTTAGAACTCATAAGGGGCATTGTGAGTTCCTTGTAATGCCCTTTGGGCTCACTAATGCCCCCTCTACATTCTAGGCTTTGATGAACAATATCTTCAAACCTTACTTGAGGGATTTTATTCTAGTATTCTTTGATGACATCTTAGTCTACAGCAAGAGCCCATGCTTAGCATCTTGATCTCACCCGACAACTCCTAGAGGATAACAAGTTTCTGTTGAATAAAAAGAAGTGTCTATTTGGTCAATCTCAGTCAGAGTTCCTAGCATATCAGCAGAAGGAGTCCAACCAGATTCAACCAAGATAGAAACTATGATAAAAGGGCCTACACCCAATACAGAGCTTGTGGGGATTCCTGGGCCTCACTAGCTATTACAGGAAATTTATTCAAAGATATGGTAACATTGCAGCCCCACTATCTGACTTACTGAAACAAAACAATTTCATGTGAGGGGAAGCAGCTCAACAAGCCTTTGAGGCACTAAAACAGGCAATAGTGTCAGCCCCTGTTCTGAGAATGCTAGACTTCACTAAATTATTTGAGATTGAGACCAATGCCTCTGGAACGAGAATAGGGGCAGTCTTAATGCAAGAAGGCCTACCTATAGCTTATCTAAGCCAAAAGTTATCACCCATGGGGCGAAGGAGCTCAGTGTATGAACGAGAGATCATGGAAATTGTATTTGCCGTCCGAAAATGGCAGCCTTATCTCTATGGCAAGCACTTTGTTAATTAGGACTGACTAGAAAAGTTTTAAGTTTCTATTAGAACAATGCATAATGGGAATGGAATAGCAAAAATGGGCCACTAAGCTACTGGGTTACAAACCAGGCAAAGATAACAGAGTGGCTGATGCACTATCACGAAGGGAAGGGGTTACTGAGTTGGGGGCCATCACTATTGGACAATATGATGATTAGGGGAAATTAGAGGAAGAGGTGCAGCAGAAACGCAAGTTAGCCTCGATTATTCACCAAATTATAGCCTTGACCAACACCAATTCTGACTATATATTACACCGAGGCCTTTTCCTTTACCAAGGAAGGCTAGTCATCCCTAAGGAGTCTCCAAGAACCTTGCAGTTACTAAGAGAGTTTCATGCCTCACCCATGGGAGGCCATTTTGGCTTCTTTCGAACGTATAAAAGGTTGTCAGGGGTATTTCATTGGGAAGGAATGAAGAAGGATGTTCAAGAATTTATGGCCAGCTGTGATGTTTGTCAAACTAACAAATATCAAGTCCTGGCACCAGTAGGGTTGCTCCAACCTTTGCCCATTCCAGCCCAAGTGTGGGAGGATATTAGCATGGACTTCATAGGAGGACTCCCAAAATCTGCTGGCAATGATGTCATCATGGTGTAGTGTATAGGCTAACGAAATACAGCCACTTTATTCCCTTATCTCATCCCTTCTCTACTAAGGACATTGCTGTTGTTTTCATCAAGGAAGTTGTGAGACTCCATGGCTTCCCCAACACCATAATCTCATATAGGGACAGAATTTTTATCAGCTACTTTTGGCAGGAGTTATGGAAGGCCTCAGGCACATGATTGAGGATGAGCTCTGCATACCATCCAAAGACGGATGGCCAATCCGAAGTGGTTAACAGATGCTTGGAGGCTTACCTCCGATGGTTTGTAGGAGACAAACCCAAGCAATGGGTCTATTAGATTGCTTGGGCTGAATATTAGTATCAAAGGGCTGCAGGGAAAGGAAGTGCAGGGATGACTTCCTTTCATGCTCTCTATGGCAAAGATCCTCCCACCCTGCTTACCCTACTTAAGTTCACGGATAAACCATCTCGTGGAGGAGGTTAATATTCAGCTTAAGAGTTGCAACTCCGTATTGGAGGAACTAAAAGGGAACCTACTGCAGGCACAAACTCATGAAAGAGGTTGCAGATAGAAAATGGAGATAGAAAATGGAGACTAGTTGCTCTAGAAGTGGGAGACTTAGCCTATGTCAAAGTCCACCCTTATAAACTATGCTCATTAACCAAGAAGCCTAATGAGAAACTCAGTCCCAGATTCTATGGCCCCTACAGAGTGGAAGCCCAAGTGGATCCTGTGGCTTACTAGTTGACTTTACCACCCACTGCCAAGATCCATCCAATCTTCCACATATCTCAACTTATGAAAGCACTCGACCAGACTTTACTCTCTCTCCACTTTCCTCCTTTCCTCAGTACAGAAAAGGAGTTCCAAGTGACCCTGTAGCTATCCTAGGAGTTTGAAAATTGATGAATGGCACTCAAGAAGTCTTGGTAAAGTGGGCTGAACTTCCAGATTGTGACAATTCCTGGGAAGACAACTACCTTGGTTGCTTAGTTTCCTCATTTCCATCTTGAGGACAAGGTGGCTCTTGCAAGGGAGGGTAATGATAGACCCCCGGTTAAGTTTAAATACTTGAAGGGGGAAAGAGAATACAGTCATTAATCAGCTCATACATGTGACTGAACACGTGGCTGAAACCTCGGGAAATGGGGAGTTCGTTGAGACAACTGACTCACCCAACAACGTAATCAAAGAAGAGTAGAAGAGGATATAAGCTGGAGGGATCCAGGGGGATAGGAGTTTTTGGAGTCTTGAAGGGGCAATCTAGCACTCAGATTGCTAGGGAAGTTTCTATCCTTTATCTTGTTCGTCTTTTTGGATGAGTATTGTTGAGTACTGTGATTTAGATACCTCTTGCTATTTCTTTACTTTCAAAATACTGTTTCTTGGATTACTAGCTAGCTTGGCTACTGTGCTTGTAATTCCTGGAACTGTGAGTATCCTTTCATTCAATAAACAAGAGGTTATACCATTAATTCGGGTGTTGGTGACTTTATTGGTTTTCTACTGATCTGGTTCTCATCATCTCTTTTCTGCAACCTTCTAAGTGATAGTGAAAAGGGAACCGAAGTCTTGGTTTCAAGGGCAGTGAGGAGTGCCACTAGGGGTTTGGTTAACCCCTTTCCTGTTTACCTTAGCAGTGGACATGCTAAGTAGGATGATTATGGGGTTAGCTCATAAGATCTTATTAAGGGTATTAGGGTAGGATATGAGGAGATCGTAGTATCCCATCTTCAATTTGTAGATGATATTATTCTTTTTTAGAACAAGACAGGGCAAGTCTGTTGAATACTCTTATACTTCTGCGGGTTTTAGAGGATATTTCAGGATTTAAGGTTAATCTGGCGAAGAGTGGTTTGGCAGGTATTAATGTTGATATGGACATTCTTACTTCTTAGGCTACTTTATTAGGGTGTTAGGTCCTACATTGCCTCTTACTTAGGTGTTCCCCTTGGAGGAAACCCAATGTTACCTCTTTTTGGGATCATGTGGTCCACAAAGTATCTAAGTGTTTGAATAGTTGGAAAGGCTCCTTTTTTTCTTTGGGAGGTCGTATAACCTTAATTCACTCGTCTTTCTAGTATTTTATTTTACTATCTTTCCCTCTTTGGAATTCAATTGGGGGTAGCATGTTGGTTGGAAAAGATCATGCGGAATTCTCAATGGTTATGGCGTTTTCTTCTAGAAATTATTTTATGGCATCAGATTATTCGAAGCAAGTATGGTTTAGATCAAAATGGGTGGGACGCCTATTCGGTGATTACTACTACTCATGCTAGCCCTTGAAAATTTATTTCTCAAGGTTATGGTTCTTTTAAATCTCGTCTCTTTGAAGGTTGGTGATGGTGGTCATATTAGGTTTTGAGAGGATATATGGGTAAGGAATAGTCCTTTCTGTCAAGCTTTCTCAAATCTTTATCATCTTTCTTCTTTGCGTAACCCCCTGTTCAAAACTTTTATTCTACTCAGGCCCTATGTATTCCTGGAATTTCCACTTTCTACAGGATCTCACTACTAGAACGTTATTGAATTGGAAACTCTTTTGCCCCTACTTGATAATATTCGTCTGGACCTAATTCAGGATAGGAGAGTTTGGAATTTAGATTCTTCTGGACTGTATACTTGTAAATCTTATTTTCGTTGCCTGATTTCCTCTCCTACTCTTAAAGAACTCATTTGGAAATAAGGCTCCTTCAAAAGTCAAATCTTTTATTTGAATAGCAATACTCAATAGAATTAATACTTGTGACATGTTGCAATTTTATAGGCCTAATACAACATTGTCTCCTAATATTTGTATTATGTGCATAAATAGTGTAGAAACTGCAGCTCAATTATTTTTACATTGCCGAGTGGTTGGTAGTTTATAGAATAAATTGTTTGGGACCTTTTATAAGAATTGTGTTTGCCCACGGAATTTAGAGCAGTTTCTACTTATACGGTTCAAGGGTTGTAGTGGTACAAAGGAGAGTAGGACCCTGTGGCAATGTGCAATTTTTGCTATGATTTGGAATATTTGGTTGGAAGTGAATGCTCGTATTTTTCTAGTTTTTTTTCTTGCCTTTGGATGATCTATGCAAGGATTTTTTATTTGAAGGTTCTTTGTGGTGTTCAGCTAATGGTTTCTTTAAAGGAGGGTGTCTCTTTTAGATATGCAAAAGAATTAGGCAGCTTTGTTGCATGTATCATGATCTGGTTGTTTAATTTTGATATTATATTTGGGTCTTGGACCTTGTTCCTTGGAGGATACCTTATCCTCCGTATCTGTATTTCTTTTCTCCCTTAATGAAATTTCTTCGTTTATAAAAATAAAAAAGATGTTGACTCTGCTTAGAATAGTTGATATATGGGACTTATTTGTATCTTGATTACGTAAATAAATTATTATTAGGCCATATTGAGATGCTTCAGGGTCTTATATGGGACTCAATTATGATATGTTTTTATTGAACTATACTTTTCTCTTCTGTATGAAGAAGAAAATTACTTAAACCTAACTATCCATTTGACTATGCTACTTTCTTCTCCCCTCCCGCTCACATAAAAAAAAGAAAAGAAAAAAGAAAAATATCCACCTGAGTCTGAGCGCAGTTTTCCTTCAGGCCGACATTAACTGCTTAGATCCAAGGCTGTCTTAAGGAATAGTATTTCATCTTACTAAAGGAAATATGGTCTGCCTGGTGAAATACACTTATGAGCCTGTATCTTGGTAGACTAAGTAACAGAAGATCCCTTTACGTGGAATTTTTTTTAATAAAAAATAATTTATTGATGAGAAGAGAAAGATACATTAATGGAGGAGTAGTGTACCCAAATCATGAATAAAACAACTAAAAGAAAAATTAGCTCAGTTTTTCAATCTGAAGGTAAATACACAAGGACACCCCCTAAAAAACTATTTGCTAAAACTTTAAAAGTGGCACAGAAGATAATTCTTTCCTAGAACAGATTTAAGGGAAGAAAATTCTGATTAAAAAATCTTGCATTCTGTTTTAACAAAATACACAAGCTTGCAAACACGGTTCTTTGCCAAGGGACTTTCTGCTCTACTTACTCTATTTTGCTCTCAAAACTCCTCTGAACTTAATGGTTAAGAAATGAACCAAGTCTGTTGGATAAATTCATTGCCCATGAAAGATTTCGAAAAGACTATTGTAGATATGTCATGCCACATAACAATGCAAGAAAAGATGACAATTTGTCTCTTAACTCTAATGGCACATGTGTCACACAAATATCCAATGAAATGGTCTTATTTGGCCTATGAGTCTAAAGCAGATTATTCGTATTAATTCTGCATTTTTGAATTAAAAAATTGAAGACACTCATTAGTATATAACCATGAAGAATCGAAACTCCAAATCCTTCTATCCAGCAAAGTAGAAACATGGAAAGGGCCAAGGGTTTCTAAGAGAAAAGCAAGGTCGTCACTCTATTATCGTTAATATTTTTAGGGAAATGGAAGTTTTAAGAAAACCCAATACTTTGTAGAGTAAAGAAATCTAAAATTGGAGCATGGTGCGAAGTTGATAACTGAAACAAGGAAGAAGTTTAAAAAATGAAGTGTGAACACCACTGTGTTTTGTCTCGGTAGTTTTTTGTATTTAAAAATAATAATTTAATTAATTTTGGGTCAAAAAATTCCAAAAAATAATAAAAAGATAAAAGATAAAAGATAAAAATAAAAGTGAGTTTGTAATAAAATTTAAAAATATTACAAAAGTTGTATATTTGTGATCTAATTTTAAATTTTAAATTTGTTAGCCAAAACAAACAAAAAATATTAAATGAAAAAAAAATAAATTCAAAGAACTTGGTAGAAAGTTCTAGAAGGTTTCTCTACCTCTAAATATCTCAAAAGAATAAGCATGAAAATAAAATTTAAAATTAAATAATTTCTTAGAATTCAAAAAATAAAAAGAATAAACATTATCTTAGGTATTAAATTTATATAAAAGTAACACCTTCATTAAAGTTGTTTTTAAAATAACATTAATAATTAACTAAAATAGAATGTAAATAGACAATCTTAACCCAACCTTCATCTTTCTGGTCATAACGTTTAAAGCTGAGAAGGCCAGTGAATTTTCCTCTTTGCTTTCTGCATTCAAATTCACGAAATTTGAGTGATAAAAAAGAGTAATCTAAAAAAATCCAGTCCTTCCTGTTATTGTAATTTTTTTTCCGACTACTTATGAATTATAGATGATAAAAATGGGAAAAGAGGCGTAAAGATGCTGAAAGAGAAAAAGGGAAAACATAGGAGAATTGTTTTAGTAAGCAATAAAAGCGTCCTTTATTTATATCAAAACGAAGACAATTTAATTTTTGGCTAAACAGATGTATATTTCATGTCTATGGTTTTTTCCCCTGGCAACATGACCTTATTTAGGCCTTCACTACCAAAGACCAAACGAAATTGTGGTATAAGTTCCTTCTTGCTTGGGGATTTATGATGTGATTATTGTTTTGTTTTAATCACGTACAAACAAAAAAGGATGGAGGTATTACACTAATCATACAGTCAATAAATTCAATTTATGGAAATAAAAGAAGAATTCAGTTATTCTCTGTTTGGGTCAACAAGGTAAAATATAGTAAAATGTTGCTGAGACAGTTTTCCTTTTTCTTTTTGTTTGAGGAGTTGAGGGAAAATTTGTGGGCTTTAGTGGGTATAGAGGCATAAATCACTAGTATAGAGATGATTGGAGGGTGGTGCTATATTTAAATTGTTTATTTATATTTTTAATTAAACTCAACTACTTATCTAATTAAAATTTATTATTTTTATTAGATAAACTTTTGATTTCCCTATTTTTCTTCTTCCTTAGTATTTAAAATTAGCTTTTAACTTTTTTACTATTATTTTTAGTAAATTATTTTAATTTCACTAATAAGCATGATGAATATCAATAATGAATTCTTCTAATCAAGTCGAAGAAATAAATATGATCAATAGTATTGACTTGAATAATTAACTCAATTCGTTCTTAACTATCTTAAATGATTAAAAAATAATTGGATATGACTCGTTTAATTATTTAATATTTTATAAATGTTTTATAAATTTCTAATTATATTTTCTTTTCTTTTACATACAAATATTTTTTTATTATAATATATAAAAATTTATATAATTTGTCATGTTTGTTCTTTTTTTTAAGTTGTTATTCAAATTTTGAAGAAGATGAACTTTAAAAGCAACAATTTAATATTGTTTTATTTATTTTTTTAATTTAAGAACATGTAAACTTAGATAAAATATTTCATTGAGTAATATTTATATATTTTTCTATCAAGAATGTTGCAATTTTTATTTATATATTTTCAATAAATTATACATAAGGTATGTATGTAATATACTTAAACTTGAGATATTATAATTCATTTTTAATAACATAATTATTTATTGATGGTCATCATACTAATTAATGGAAGTCAAAAAAATATTTTTCATAAACTTTTAATAGGTATTTCAAGAAATAATAAAACCTTCAAGGTTTTAATAATAAATTGAAAATGATTATAATAGAAAAAAATATTAATATTAATTGAGATTATGAAAAAATTAAATATAAATTCATTAGGTTATTAAATTATATCACAAAATATTTTCACAAAGGAAAATTCTAAAATTAATTATTTTATTTCATACATAAATTCTATAATATATTGAATAATATTATATATATATATATATAATATAATTTCACAAATTAAACATAAATGATAAGTTCAACTATATTTAAATTTTAGATATCAAAATTAATTTACTAATAAAATTATATTTTGATGGTCTTTAATAAAAAATAATTTGTCAAAAAATTAATAGGTAATTTAAAAATACTAGAAAAAACGAAAAATAAAAAGATCAAAAATTTATCTTATAAAAATAATGAATTTTAATTGCCTAAGTAATTGAATTTTAAGATTGTAGTTATACTTATACCAACCAACTCATATAAAATATATATATAAGGGATCATAAATAAATAAATGAAGATAACGATAAACTTACTTTTTTAATATTTTAATATCCATATCATGATGAAAAAACTAAAGAGAACAAATTGCAAAATAAATATGCACCATATTGTAAGATATAAATTTGAGAAGATCTATCTAGATTTGTTGCTCTCTTCTTTTTTTTCTTTTTCTTTTTTGGCCGAAATATTTGATTTGCTTCTTATATGATAGGTGGTGAGGCAGAGAAATGTCAAAACCCAACCACTAAAAGCAAAAGAACAGTGATGAGTGATGAAGGAGAGGACCACAAAGAAACAAAGGCGATGATTCATAGGACCCCCACACCCACGGGTATGTTGGATGGCCTCCAATGTCTCTAGAAATGACCAACAATGGTAATTATAACCTTTGAAAGCTTGAGAAAGAAAAGTAGCAAGAACACAAGGGGGGAAAAATGAAACTTATGATTAAGATGCAGTAGAATAGGGTTTTAGATCAGCATCCAACAAAGAAAATGAGCATAAAGTGAGTACCATCTTCTAAAACAAAATGATGGAATATTTTGAGTTTTGCTTAAGAGCTTGGATTCCTTCATGGACTGCACAATTTTTTGGTCTTTTGCTTTGTATTGCAGCTGGCTAGGACTGCCGCTAAAATTAAGGGGATTAAGAACAACGTAAAGGTAATAATTAAAAAGTAGAAGGAAAAAATTGAACTCTTTCAAAGGCATTTGGTATTACTTGATCTTTATTCAAGCATCTTAATTACGTGTTATGAGAAATAAAATATTTGTGTTTAGTCTAAAATATGCTTGAGGCATTTACAATATGTGTGTTTAATACAAAATATTAGATAAATTACTATTTTAGTCTATTTATTTTTCAGTGTGCTCTTCAACTTCATAACACATTTCACATAAGCCTTAAATCATTAGCTCTGTCAATTCAGTTAGCAAACACGTAGACATCTACATCAGCACTGCCATTAACTGAATTGATGGAGCAAACAATTTAAGGCTTATGTACAACGATTAAGAAGTTGAAAGTGGAACAAAATAAATAAATAAAGGACCAATGCGGATCAAAAAATAAAGTTAAGGAACCACAATAGTAATTTAATCCAAAATATTTAAAATGGTGCTTTCTCCCCTACTCTTGAGTAGGGGAGATGTTTTTAATTTTTAAAATTATAAATTTTTGTTTTTTAATTTCTGTTATAATTTTTATTTTAAGAAATAAGTTAAAAAAATTTTAAAAAATTTTAAAATAAAAAAAAATCAAAAGATTTTTTTAAATTTTTTTATTATGTTTTTTGAATTATTTTTTGATTAATATTTTATGTAAATTTTTTTAATACTTTTTAATTTTTTTAAATTTTTTTAGAATCCTTTTAATTTATTTATTAAAATAAAAAATATAAAAAAAGTTATATTTTAAATTTTAAAAAATAAAAATACTACCCCTGAGTATTACTACTTAGGGTTAGCATAGTATCCCCCATTTAAAATACTTAGAGACACTCAAGGTTCCTAAATTAAGGAATATAAAATGTCTTTATTTTGCTTGTATTTCAAATCATCCAAAAAATATAAGAATTTCACATTTAAAATTTTTTAACATTGTTAAATTTAGAAAATATCATTATACATTTCTTTGATAACTTTCAATTATTATACGAAACATACAAATGATTTTAAATACTATGACATCATCTAAGATAGCTAAATTAAAGTAAACATGAGAGCCATCTTGTTTTAGCTTTATGAAAATTAAAAATGAAATAATTAACTTAGACCAGGTCTGCAATTACTCATATTTGAATAGTGTTGAAGCTTTCATGAAATTGAATAGTATTTACGATAATGAAGGATGATCTTTATGTTCTCTAAAAGTTGAATGTCCTTTTCTGAGCTGATTCCACGTTTCACCACCTCCACACTCTGTCCTTTTATGATAACAAATCTTAGCAAATGTCTTCAAATGGTTATTATGCCATTGATTTAGAGTGTGAGGAGCAGTGAATCTTTGAGCGGCAGAAGAATTTAAGGGAAATGGATAACTTTCTTCATTGTATGCAGTCCAGTTAATGGATAAGAAAAACAAAATAAGTTACCCTTTCTTCCATCTAATGATACTAATGTTCTTTTACTTTTTAATTATATAGTTAATTAAAATTTAAGCCAAAGCCTGACTAATTAATTTAACTTCTCAAATAAACTATTTCCATTGAGAGTATAAGACATGCACAATTGTTTTTTACAATTTCTAGAAATGATATAAATGGTATTTTTAACATAAGGAAGGAGGAGATGATTTCAAATTTAAAAATAAAATAAAATAAAGAACCACATTTACTAGAAATAAAACGTGCCTTTAATTTCAATATCTATATTCTATATTCTTACACATTTTATTTTTCACAAATCCACTACATGCCTACATGTCATGTTGCGAGAGATTAAATATTAATGTAATGGGATAATTGTGATTATTTGAAGTGAGACATAGTAGGTTTGTGAGAACTAAAGCTTTTGAGAATAGCATTTTTCAATATGATGCTTTCTAAGATAAATTAGCTAGGTGTTAATAGCTACATAACGGCCAGAAAAGCATTCTTAAGTTTTCCTTTTTATCAATAGATAATAGTACAATATTAAGGAAAGAGTGGAGGAAGTCGTCTCGCATTCTTATTTGTGTTGTGTTATATGGAAAATTTTAATTTAAATATGGAAAAAGCTAAGGAACAAATTATCAGAGACTTGCAAATTAGACCTGACTAACAAAGACCCAATCTAGGTGGAGTTTTAAATTTTGTTTTATATAAAAAACATATTAAAAATTTTGAATTCAAATTTGTTAAGGATTTACATAAATCAAGCTTGCTGGTAATTAAATTACCGTGATCAACTCTACTGTAGACATTGTTGACCAAAAATATTAAACATGAAAAGGAAAGTTGAAGATGTAAGTTTCTTTTTGCTTCACTTAAGGAACTTCATTGAGGGCAATTTCCCAAAAACCTCACCACTTTGGTTTCATTACCTCTTTTCTTTATATTCCTTTACTTTAGAAGGTCTAAATCATTTGGTTGTCTATTCTCATCTCTTCACATACTCTAAAAAAATCAAAATAAGTGCCTATGGGGTGGTGCTTTCTCATATCTCCGTGTTAAAGCATCCTTTTTCAACAATCACCATATGCTAAAACATCACATGCAATGATTATATATGGGACCCTTTGATCTTAAATTCTCTTGCTATCTTGGTTACAACTCACATGAAGCCTCATTAATTCACCAACAGGCAACAACCAAAGGAAAGGTTTCAAATTCGCCATTACCATGCAATTTACTTCATCACTTGGATCTATCTTTCCAAACTATCCTCTTTAACTTTTCTAATTTGCCAAAAAGGTTGTTTTATTTTTCTTTTTTCCATTATTTTCTCTTTTTAATTTGAGCGTTAACTGAGATTAAGTTTTTCACTGATGGATCTTAAAGTCATATTCCTCACATGGACTAAATGCACTTAAAAAAGTAAATTATCTTATGTGTTAATTAGTTAAATAGGATGCTGTTAACTTGTATCATTTTCAATGTGACCCTTCTTTTTGTTGCTCTTGTTTACCCTTGTTTTATATATACTTTTTTTAATTGTTTTTTGGAAGTAGGTCAGTAGTGGATGGCTAATTAATTAAAGATCTTTAAAGGATTGGGTAGCTAGACAGCTCCATTGCTCTTTTTGGATTCACTAAAACAATGAATTGTGAGATCGACCATACAAACTCAAATGCCTTTTAAATTACATTATATTTGTCGAAAAACACTTTAACTTCGAGGTGATAAGAAGAGTAACACTCTAAGGACGATGTATCCTAGTAGTTGAGCATGTGAAATTCTCACATCAAAATTGATGCTCAAATTCTATATTGAGATTAGATAGATAGAGATTGAGAATAGAGTTCATCTTGGCCTGGTCGAATTGTTGTGAGTCTGATTTTTATTAAATTTTAAAAAAATAAAAATAAAAACTAAACAGATTTTTATATAAAATAAAACTTAAAATCAGCAATGTCAAATTAAAATTAGTTGAACATAAAGGGGTTACTATTGAATGGAAAAGTCCTTATAATACTTCAAGAATATATAGACAAATTAAAGGCGGTAATCCGTCCAAGTTAATTTGGCATGAGACTCACGTGTAGGGCCCAACAATTAGTATATACCAACCGATATCTTGAGTAATAATTTTATAGGGTATTTCAAATATTTATTACAAAGTGTTTTGTTTGTATAACTAATAAAATAATTTTAGAAATTTTAAATCATTTAATCATGGAGTAATTGTTTAATTTCAAATACTTTAATTTTATGGGTAATTTAAAATTATTCTTTCAACTCTTTACCAGTAATAATTTATAAAGAAGTATAAATTATTTTGTAAAAACTAATTATCTAAATATATTATTTTGTAAATATAAAGAATTCAATTGCTAATAATTTAAGTTTTATGTATTTTCAATTCATAAAACTTTAAATTACATCATTCAAATACACTCTAAATTTAATATTAATGTTTTATTTTGATCATTTTACAATTAAATAAAATTCAGAGCCAATTAATCATAATGGTTACATTGCAGTCATTTATTTAATTAACAATAAATGTTTTCACAAACAATGATATGATCTTCCATTAAAAGAAATGATATGACCTTGCTAATTAAGTTGTGCATGCTTAGTGTGAAAAGCACTTTCGTGAAGGAGTATTATGCATACTCTTGAGATAAACTAAGTCTGATCAATCTTGACTTAGACGAAAAGCCTCACATGCTTACTTCACTCTTCTTCAAACCCTCATGATTCTGTTCTCCACTTTGATTAGAAAGTATTCAAATTAATATTATAATCATCCAAACCCAAAACACACACAAACGCACATCATAGAGATAAAAGAAAAGACTAACATTACTTAAAACATTTTTTTTTGTTTTTTTATTTTTTAAAATTAATTAATTACTTTTATATGATGTATTTTGTTAAGAATTTTTTGAGAAGTTTTTTTTTATTTTTTTTTTATTTTTTTAACTTACAAATAAATAGTAAAAAAAAAGTTATGGATAAATAGTATAAAGAATATTAAAATATTTCAAAAAA
>JASKGM010000009.1:4068203-4079839 GCA_034509205.1 Ceratonia siliqua
TTTTTTAACTTACAAATAAATAGTAAAAAAAAAGTTATGGATAAATAGTATAAAGAATATTAAAATATTTCAAAAAAATTCAAAAAATTTTGAAAAAATATATGATATAAAAATTTAATTAATTAATTTTAAAAAATTAAGAAACAATAAAAAAATAGGGTGTGGACAGCCACACCCTTTATTTATATACTGTATATAAATTAATTTAACTTTTTTTATCAAATTTATATGCAGTTATCTTAATTAATAATTTATATTATTTTAAGAATAAATTTTGTATAAATAACAATACTAAAAGATAAAGACTATAGTATTTGTAATATTTGATTTGAGTTGGGATATTTTATTTTAAAAATATTAATTTCTACTTTATAAAAAGTTTCAATTACTTGTTTCTCTTCTACGATCATTTAAAAGTTTTTTTTTTCATTAGCCAAATGACAAAAAAAAAAATTCACACGACTAAGCAGATACTTACCGTTTTTTTATCAAATTTAAATATAATCACTTTAAATTTAATGTACAATTCATAAATAAAGACTTCGAAGTCAAAGGGTAAGGAGCAAGGGCAGAGTGATTCTGTGCAGAAAGAATGTAAGTGGGTTTCTACTCAGTGATGGACCCCATAATCCCTTCCCACTTCCCAGTCTTCACTTTTGCTACCCACCTCAGTATGGAGTATAGGTTCAACCTTTTTCATCATTCTCTTGTGGACCTCTCACTATTAATTTATGTAACTGTTCTCATAACAGTACTATCTCTGCTTTCATTATTGTATATCTCTCTGCATCCAGCATGCTGCTGTCTTGTCCTTTTACAAGCTTTTTGGGCCTTGTTTGTTGCCTCTGATAAGTGATAACCTTCTCTTTCTTCTCTACAGAGAACAAAATAAGCAAAAGGAAAGTCTTTCCCTAACTACAGGGAAGAAAAAAATAACATTGAGATGTCTGTGGTTCTTGGGTCACTATTTTTCCCTTCACACATATTGCCCCGTGTTTGATGTCACATTCTACACCTTCACTACCTGGCAGCGTATATAGTAGACTAGTAGTAGTAGTACTAGTACTTTTTTATAAACCGAATTACAAGTAAACAGACATAAGAAGTAGATCTCAATAATTTCTTATTAAAAATTTACAGAATATGTCTATTATACAATTAACTTAGTTGACCCAGTTTTTATAAACCGAATTTATTCAATAATTTTTTCCAAAAATGTAGGGTAAGAAATTTTCGTATTTGAAACATGCGTGATTCTCTTTGCATTCAATAGTCTGAGATTTTTGTTTTAAAATCTTTTTGCATTAAAACATGCATATGACTATTTCTGCATTCAAATTTAAAAGTCTAAGTTTTTTTTTTTTGTTTTATTATCTTTTTGCATTAGAACATGCACATGATTCTTTCTGCATTTACTGAAATGAGGCTGCAGTGATCTCATATTGTGCAGTTGTCTTTTTAAGGGAGTGAGAAAGAGATCATAAAAATGGTTCGGGTTGTCAGCTTGCATTTGTGTCATTTTAAGATAGAGTAAATTATTTATCCAAAGATTCCTTAATATATTATATGTCTTCTTCTTTATTATAAAAATATATAATTTATTTTAAAAAATAAAAATAATAAAACTTAATGTAATTTTAAATTTAATTTTAATTAAATAATTTATATGTTTAAAATATCATTTATAAAAGAAAAGTTTGTGAAACCCAACTTATTTATTTATTTATTCCCTCAATGTAATATTAATATAGAACAAGAAATAAAAATATATTAAATAATTGTTAAAAATATTTTAAAATAAATAATAAGCAAGTTTAGAGATTCTTAAATAGTATTTTAGATATATAAATTATTTAAATAAAGATAAATTCAAATTGAATTAAATTGTAATATATTTTTAGGGTTACTGTTTCATTTTGAGGCGATAGCATAACATTTTTTGTTCCCATTTCTCATTTTTTTATTTTTTTATTTTTTGTTTTTATGTTTTAGCATTAATTAATTATTTTTTATGTCATTTTTTGAGAATATTTTTAAAATTTTTTATACTTTTTGTATTATTCATTTCATTATTTTTTGAGAATTTACTTTTTCATAAGTAAAATATATATAACATAAAAAATAATCAATTAATATAAAAAAAATCATAACAAAAAAAAAAAGATGTAGGAACAACACAAATTATGTTACCATCCCAAAAATTTTGGGACAATAACATAGAATTATACATATTTTTAACTGTGAAAAAAAATTCCTGTATATTTTTATAATAAAATGATCATATAATTAGATTTGTAACTGTATCAACAGAATTGGCCCAACTAATCCATTCAAAATGGCAAGGTGAGTTTATAGTTAATCAACCCACCATTTTGTAGGTCAACCCATCTCGCTGTACCACCTAGGCAAGTTAGGGCAGGCTAGGCGCTGGTTGGCCTGTTCGTTTTTCTTCTTTGTTTTCCTCCCTCCTTCTCTCTCCACTCCCACGCCCACTCCCATTCTTCTCTCTCCACTCCCACTCCCACTTCCACGTTAAGGAATTTGGATCTCGTGCAGTCAGGAGTCTGATTGCACGATTTCTAGTAAAACAATCCGGGCAGTCCAATATTAATTGGACGGCCAGGATTGTTTCAAAAATTTTTTTGCAAATTTTTTTTTTGAAATACGTGCCAAAAAAATAAAAAAATAAAAGGAAGAATATTGGCCGTCCAACTTGATTTGGACGGCCAAGATTTGATCGAATCCTCTCAACTGCATGGGATCCGGATCCCACATTAAGGTAGCAATTCAAGCACAGTGACTCACATTGACGTTAGCTAAGCCGATAACCCAAGATAATAACAAACTAAATAAAGGGACAAGTGTAACCATGTGATTCGAATCCTAGTTCTCAAGGCAACAATTCTTACCACTAGGCTAGAAATGTTAGATGAAATTAAAATCAACATTTATTTATTTATTTTATTTAGCGTTATCGATCTAGCTTACCCACCATCCTAAAAACAAGGTGAGTTTAGTTTTTTCACTTATCCAATTTTGACGGGACAGCCCATTCGGCCCTACCCCGTCACGCCACGTCAAGAGAATGAATTAACGAGGGTCGAGATGGGCCAACCCATTTGACAACCCTACATATAATTATAAAAACTTTTTTTATTTGATACATTATAAGAAAACATTTTCTATTATTTAAAACTCAAACAAAATAATCAATTTATAAATTCATATATATTCTATAACAATTTTAATTATATTTTTATCATTTAAGATCGAGATTATCACATCACATTTAGTACATATAGAGATATATATTATATTCTATAATAATATCTTATGAGGTTTGATTTTTTATTTGATATCTTAAATAATTTTAAAACGATGTTTCATAGTGACATTAAAAGAAAAAATAAAAGTTTATAAAGCACTGTTTTACAATATGGTATCTCTTGAGGTATCAAAATATAATTTATCCAACAAAATTTAAATGTGCATCCACAATAATATAAAAGTATATTTTGTCCAACTTAATCAATTAAACAAATATATTAATTATAACAAAATTTTATTTTATTAATTTTTAATTTTTACTATATATTTTATTTTAAATGCAAACTAAAATTATAAATTCAAAGAGAAAAAGAAGAAGAAGAGAAAATGCCCAGGTCGTTCACTAACAGGACAACTACAAGTTGGTTAGCTTCAAGCGGAAGTTGCTTTCTATTAAAATGGAGGCATTTTCTTCACGTTGGTAAAGTGTTTTTTTTTCAATAGGATTTGTTTTTTGATAAGTGGAAAAATACTTTTCATAATTACAACTTTGTCAAAACAAACGGACTTTAAATTAAATCCAGAATATGATACTATCCAGAGATGGGATTTCTCACAATCAAACATAACGTAATCAAAAGCTCAATTTAATTCTAATAGTAAATCGTGATTTTCAAATTGAAATCCTAATTAATAAATTAAAAACCACAATTTAAACATTTGCACCTTGCATATGTTTACTAGGAGCTAGACAATTTTTATTGGGGGGCAAAAATAAAAATTAAACACATCAATAAAAATATATTAATCATTTACAACAATTAAGAACTTAAAATAGCAAATATAATGCATAATATACAAACTAAAATAAATTATTAGCTTATGTTTACTCATTCCTACCACTCATTCCCATTTAGTCATTTTTAATTCCTACCATTCATTCCAAATGCTGTGGACTGAGTGTTTACTCAATCCTTTACAAAGTATTCCTTTCAATTCAACAAAATAGGAAGTATTTGCTAGAATTTTTTTTATTATGGATTGCCATTAATTGGATATTTTATAATTTTATAAAATTGACTGATTATAAATCAATTGGAAGATGGTTAAAGTCCATATGGTAATCACTGTTATTTTGGATTTTATATACCTTGATTGTACTAATATGTTTGGCGGCTTAGTATAAACCCAATCCTATAGGCCTGACATGAGAGAGCCTATTAGGGTTATTTTATTTTATAAAAAGTTAGGTCCCCTCTCCACTCCTAACTAAACAAAGGAGATTATTGATCTATGATCTTTGACTTGCCCCATTGACAACCGCCTTTCTATCATGGAGTTGGAGAGTAAGACTTTGCCTATCTGGATCATTCTGAATCAGTAAGCATGTCGAAAATAGGTATGCTCATAAATTAATTCTATAAATGGTATTTTAAATTCATACAAGATATCAACAATTTTACTTACATGTGGTATCATAGCCTACTTGTATGGATTTAGGATCCCAATTATGTTAAATCATAATTATGTATTTATATCTGAATTATTGAGATTCTTCTTTTCTTATCTTGATCTTTTTTTTTGTTGAATATTATTATGAATATTTTTTTTTGAAATACTCAATGCACATAAAAAAAAAGGGCAAAGAGAAATTTTGGGTATTTCAAAATGGGCGTTTTTGTGGGTTGTGTTTTGTGAAAATTTTGAGGAATTATTAGATGTTTTTATTCAATTGATACAATTGATATATATTTTTGTTTTGATTGTACTCTTGTAGTAGATATCTGGCTATAATTGAACAAAAAAAAAAAACACATGAAAAGACGCTGCTAGAAACTCGATTTCGAGCTTCCATGGAGTCGGGTCAATGGTTTCCCTTCTCCTATTGTCACTAGGGTTGCAAGACTTAATGAGACTACAATTTCCTTCTACCATAAGGAATTAGAATTTTCTGTTGACTAGCTCGTTTGAGACCTAAGTTACACCTTACTCCTAATTTAATTAGGAAATGTAGTCAACATAACAATTGTATTTCTATCTCTTATCTTTCCAGAGCATTAAGAATTGCATCAGTCGCATTTGTATACCGGATTGTATGCCCAAATTACCGAAACTTGTCAGGGAAATAGTTTCCTTATATAGTCTCAACGTCCAACTCAATTTTGACATACATAACGTCTGAATTTGTATTTATCCATGAAATATGAAATTGTGGAAATTTTAATTATCTTTCCAAAACCACAAAGAGTATGTTATTTGGACCTCGAGAAAAAATGTTATGCCCTAATTACCAAGAGTGGTATGGACAACAAAAAAAAATTCAAAAATAAACAATTGGTGCATTTGTTTGAGGTGTGGGGATCCTTGTGTTAAAATACAGTAAAACTGGGCCCTAAAGGGTTTTGGCCAAGCCGTAGGTCCATATGGTGGTGTATTCCACTTCACGGTTACCTCCAAAAAAAACGGCCCTCGTGGTGACACCTATAGCTCACACGCTGTTCCAATTTTTCTCAATTTTTAGCATATTGTTCCTTCTTTTGTGATGGTCATTGTGGTATAAGTTTTCCTTTTTTTCCTTTGCTGCAAATATTTTTATTAAAAGGCCATAACTGAGATTGTGATTTTGTTACAATTATATCAGTTAATATAGATTAATAGAGTTACTTGGTGTATAGTATTTCATTCTATGAACTTTATTTATGAGCATGCTAATTTGTGTGATGGTTGTTTGGGTATTTAAGGTCCAAAATTTAAGTTCTATAAATTTTTATGAATATATTCTCACCAAAGTAGTTTTATTCATATTAAATAAGTAGGATTTAATTTGGGGATGGTTCCTGGTTATTGCATACAATCATCTGCCTAAAGGGGATTATTGTGTATTTTAATTTAGGAATAGCATGGAAGCATTTTTGAATGGGGAAATAACATATTTTTTAAAATTTATCTGCCCAAAGGGAATGATTTTTTGAATTGATTTATTTCTAGTTGGCTTCATGCATTTGGGAACACCTTACATATTCTACATACTCTGCCGAAAGGGAAAATGTGGTAATGTACTTTGAGATTTCGGTTTATGACTTATAATGTTTAAAGGCATATGTAATTTGCCCCATAACTGACATTGTATTTCCTTATGACAATTTCTTTTGGTTTGAACAATAATATTGCTATTGTTGAGGAATTATTAGGAAGTAAGTTAATTTTAAAAATTTATCTGCCCAAAGGGGATAGTTTTCAGAATTAATTTATTTCTGGTTTAAATAATAATACTGCCATTATTGAGGAATTATTAGGAAGCAAGTTAATTTTGAAAATTTATCCGCCTAAAGGGGATAGTTTTCATAATTAATTTATTTCTGATTTGAATAATAATACTGTCATTATTGAGGAATTATTTGGAAGTATGTTAATTTTTGAAAATCTATCTACCCAAGGGGAAGGTTTTTAAAATTAATTTATTTCTAGTTTGAACAATAATACTGTTATTGCTAAGGAGTAAAATGACTCAAATTGTAAAAGATGGAAGAAATATGTAGTATTTGCCCAAGAAACGGCCGATCTAGACAAGGCTTGATTACTAAATCAAATGTATTTTAATGCTTGCTCGTTAATAATTGTTGCACAAATTAGTTTTGCCATTTTGATTTTAATTTGAAGTCTAAAAATGAGTTAGCATTAATGTTGATTGCAAATTGATTGAAGGCTTTAGTTTTTCTTTGCTAGTGATTAAAGTCTTGAGCATTTTTTATTATTGATTGCAAAGCCTATAGACATTGCTTTGAGGTGTGTGTGGTATTTTAACCAATGTAATTACTTCTTTTTTGCTTATGTTTTAATTTGCCAGCCCAAGAGATTATTTTAAACAATTTACTTTTATAGTTGGTTCTAGTTATAGCCTTTAAGGTTTTGGGCTATAAGAGTTTGGATATTATGATAATAGGCCTACTGTTCATTGAATATTTGGGTTTATATTTATGTTAGAGTGTTGACCCAATTTTGTTTTGGTCATTTTGGACTGTGTTATTGTTGGGTCAATTTTTCTTTAAACTTTGTTAAGCTCAAAGGTGGCATGTTGTGAATAGGCTCATTACATCTTGAAATAATTATTATTTGCTTATTTTATAATTGTAGGTTTGAACTAGTAGGTTAAGTACATAAAGGAATTTATTCTTGTATTATTTGCATCTTTATAAGTTGCAAACTTATATAATTCCAATAGACTGTAAATTTTGAATTTTTAATGATAAATATAATCTTGTTTGTTGAAACCTATTATTAGAAACCTATTTTAAATTATTATGGTCTTATTTTGAATAATGGGCAAGACTATTTATTTAGTCATGAAGAAGATTACTTAGTTCAAAATTAAGTCTAATTTTTATTAAATTAAGACATTATTAGTATAATAAATTAACTATTTTAATTTATGTTATGCTTTTATTAATATTTATGTCTTAATTTATGCACATAATTGATGCCATGTAATTAGTATGCTTTTGATTGTTAAAGAGCAGTCACAACATTTTTAATTATGACAATTGCATACATAAAGTATTAAACGTGTTAATATGGTATTTTTTGCATAGAAGAACTATTATATTTTTCATGTTTAATTAGGATGGAATGAAAATTATATTAATTTCTTAATTAGCCCACATGTATTAAGAAATGTTCATAATTTACTAAGTTCTATCATAAAACTAGTGAGTCAACTTTGTGTTAAAATCTTTATCTACAGATAGGTTTTAATGACATGTTGATTTAGATTTACAATTGATTTGTCTTACAATGGTAAACTTATCATTATGTTGTGTACTTACAAGAATCTAACTAGGGCATTAGTACCGAAGATGACCTTGAAACATTTTTACAAGAACTAGATAGTACTAACTCCAAGTTATGATATGATGTCGTGAAAGATGAGATGAGTTCTAATCGAATATGGGATATTATTGAGGAGCCTAATAGGGTAAAGGCCATTGGTTATAAATTAGTATTTAAAACCAAGAAAGATTCCAAAGGAAAAATTGAGTGTTTTAAAGTTAGATTAGTAGCTAAGGGTTTTACTCAGAAAAATGGTATCGATTACTCTGAAACCTTCTCTCCGATCTCTTCTAAGGATTCCTTTAGAATCATTATGGCCTTAGTGGCTCATTTTGATTTATAACTACATTAGATGGATGTTAAAACCACTTTTCTGAATGAAAATTTAAATGAGGTAGTTTACATAAAACAACCTAAGAGTTTTGAGGAAAGTGGGAGTGAGCACTTAGTGTGCAGATTAAAAGGTCCATCTATGATTTAAAACAGGCCTTCTACCATTGGTACCTTAAGTTTGATGAAGTTGTGACTTCTTTGGGCTTCATTAAGAACAAATTTGATCAATGCATATATCTAAAGGTCAGTGGGAGGATGTTTATTTTTCTAGTTCTCTATATTGATGATATTTTACTTGTTGCCACTGATTTGGCTTTACTGTTTGATATCAAACAAATGTTGTCTACTTTAATATGAAAGATCTTAGTAAAGCGTCTTTTGTATTGGGGATTCAAATCAATAGAGATAGAACTCAAAATCTGCTAAGATTATCACAGAGATCTTATGTTGATAGAGTTCTAGAAAGATTCAGAATGAAAAATTGAAAACTTAGGGATGTCCAAGTTGCCAATGGGGACAAGTTTAATAACAGCCAATGCCCTTGAAATGAGATTGAGAAAGAATCGATGAAAAATATTCCTTATGCAAGTGTTGTAGGAGAGTTTAATGTATGCACAAGTTTGCTAGGCTTGACTTGGCTTTTCCTTCTAGTGTTCTTAGGCAATATTTATCTAATCCTGGGAGTTGCCATTGGGTTGCTGCTAAGAAAGTGATGAGATACTTACATAAGACGAAATACTACATGCTTATATATAAGAAGGTTAATAACCTAGAAGTGGTTGGTTACACAGATTTAGATTTGGCTGGATGTTCTGATGATTTGAAGTCAACTTTGAGTTATATTTTCATGTTGGCAAGTGGTGTCATATCATGGAAGAGTGTTAAACAAACCAGTTCTCCTATAGGAGAGTTAGTTACTAGAGTTGAACCAAAATACTCCTGAAGGGGAGGGTCATGGGTTCAAGCTCTAGGGATGCCCATTATTATGACAAATAAACAATAGGTAGTGTGTTGGACTGGGTTGTGATGGTCAGGCCTGCTTGCGTAACTACGGCAGTCTTAGGGTTGTAATAAATACAATTAAAAAAATAATAATAACAAGACTTCCAATGGATCTAAACATATGGAGTTAAAGTACTTGACAATAAGAAATCATATGAAGAATGAGGTCATTGTTGTTGAGCATATTGGTATTGGTACATATTTAATGCTAGTTGATCAATTAACCAAGGGGTTTAGACCCATAGTGTTTAGGGACATATGTCAAAAATATGGGTGATTTAAGTTCTTTTAATGTACTTAGTTGGTGGGAGTTTTGTATTGTTTCATTACTCTAGCATTGTGGGCCCTATTATCACATAGTTATATATGCTTATATGTATTAATCTACATTTATTTACACACTAATGTTTTATTATGCATATTTGTTTTAACAATTGATATACTTATCATTGTATATAAAATTTTCTTGGTAGTGTATCTTTATGATGGTTACAAGACCATGGTAAAGCCAAGACTCGATGTCAGTCTTAGCAAATTTTGATTAATTATCTTACTATTGGCACCATTTTGGGATTTCAAGACAATATACTAGCATGTGTTATTGCTAGGAATAGATTTCTCTATTTGGTTCATGTGGAGCATGTTGAATGAGAGAAATCGTGGTGGACCGACATTGAATATAGTACAGAGAGATCAATATTGGCGCTATTTTCATGCTACACTATCACATCATGAACCTTGGTTAAGATTTATAGTGTTTGTGACCATGGAAGGTCTTGCATCAATTAAAGGTGCAATTACTGCCATGATTCGGCATTTCAAGTCCCATAATACTGGGTCATCTAGGAGGTATTATCCCTTAGATTGATGGTTTTTTAAAATTATGGCCACATTGTAAAGCTTTGTTTCAACCAGAGAGTCGTTTGCAAAATAAAACGTTTTATAAATTATATTATGCAATTAATGTAGCCCAAGTAGGAGAATGTTAGAATTTTTCTATTGTGGGCTGCCAATAATTGAAGATTTTATGATTTTATAAAACTGGTTGATTGTAGATCCATTGGGAGATGGTTAAAGTCCATATGGTGATCATTGTTGTTTTGGACTTTATATACTTTGGTTGTACTGATGTATTTAGCAGCTTAGTGTAGGCCCAATCCTATAGGCCTATAATAAAAGGGCCTATTAGGGTTATTTTATTTTATAAAAGATTAGGTCCCCTCTCCACTCCTAACTGAATAAGGGAGATTACTGATTTCATCTTTGGTGAAATGATTTCATGATTAATAAAATTGGATCATTTTATTAAGATCAAAATAATCCCAAATTTAATAGAGCTTAAAATTCTTATGTCCAAACGAATTCCCCACCTAATTTTGAAGAATTCAATTAACATTAAGTTGGAATAAATTTAATATTAAGTTAATTGATTGTATTCCAACTAATGTCTTTTTAAGACAAGAGTTATCTTAATTTAGACAAAGAATTATTTTAGAACAAATGTTGTCCTAAACATACTTAAAAATGTGAAAAACATTTTTGTCACAAGATAAAAATAATTCTTACATTAGTTGTCTAAATAAAACAAGTGTTATTTTAATTAGACAATAGAATTTTAAGATAAAAGTTTATCTTAATTAAGACAAGTGTTGTCTCAATTTACACAAACTTCATCTTAGTAATTATTTTTTTAACTATTTTAAATTTATATTTGAATTGTTCAAATATTTAATTGAAGAAGTTGATTAAAATTAAATTAAATTATCATTTAATTAGGAATTTTGGCTATATTATTTTATTAGAATAAAATTAATTTAATTATTTATTTATCCTAATATTGTTGCAAAGTTTGAATTGTTCAAACTTGTGAAACAACCTTCTCCCCGTGTGATGGAAATGTGTACAGCTAAAGGAGGAGAATTGGTCTTTAACATGGTTAAATATATTCCCCTCCTAATTATCCCAATTATTTAAGTGAATAAAGGTTAGAAATTAAAAGAGTTTCAATTTCTTAGGTAACCTACCTTCACTAGGAAACTAACTAAATTAAAGAGATTTAATTCAGTAAAATTTATTTATTTGAATTTTTAATTCAAGCATGACCAATTAGAAAGTCACATATTTTATTTAATTATTAAATAAAATATATTATTATCAAAATTAATAATATAATTATTAATTGATAAATCATTAGATAATTTGATTAT
>JASKGM010000009.1:4079939-4099902 GCA_034509205.1 Ceratonia siliqua
GTCTCCAAAAAAAATTTAATGATGATTTTTTGTTTTATTATTTTTTTCAATTTTCAACTTTTTTCAAATATTTTTTTTTGAAAGTACTTGGACAAAATCTAGTGTTTACAACACACATACATATTTATATATAGGGGGCATATCTTATGAATGAGTTGTTTATTATGAGAGGTGAGATGAGTAGCTAATGATCATTAGATTAAAATGAATGATTAAAATTAAAACACTAATTAAAAATATATGTGCCACTAATGTAACCTTAATTTACATCTCCTACGTGCACATTTCCATTCGACTTCCATACCTTCATCTTCCCATTTACCAATCTTAGTCATCTTCCTCCTAGTTATTGTAGCAACCGTATATCGGGTTTTCGTGGCAAGATAAACAATTCGAATTAGAGAAATGAAGTTGTCAATCTTCATCTACCTGTAGTGTGTGAGGATTTTGTCTTCTCAAGTAATCCCCATTAATCTTCTTGCAAGTGTTTTTCCTCATCCTATATCTTAATAGGAATATTGGATTTTGATGGCTCCTAAAACTAGAATCGTACCCTCACCCACAATGTTCTTCACTTAAGCTGCACCCATTCACCCACAAAGCTCAAGAGAAGTCTTATTCTCCATTTTAGTTATGTGCTTTTGTTTACAGGATTGAGATTTTTGCGTTGGGTTTCCCGTTGGGTTTATGTAATAATAGTATAGTGTAGTTGGTTGTATATTTAGGACCCTAGATGATAAAGTGTAATTGATATTTTTATCTTTTAATCTACTTTTGGTTGCCATGATCAGGTAGATGAATGGGCACCAGCTTGTGATGCTGAATTAAAGCCTAAAGTTGGAAAGTTATTTGATACCTTAGAAGAAGGTGAACAATTTTATAAGAGGAATGCACATAAATTAGCAACTAATAAACACATTATTTGATAAAAATATCAAAATTACACTTTATCATCTAAGGTATTGAATATACAACCAACTACATTATACTATTCCTACAGAAACTCAACGAGAGACCAAAGGCAACATTTCAATCCTGTGCAAACAAAAGCACATAACTAAAACAGAGACCAAAATTTCTCTTGAGCTTCAGTGTGGATGAGTGGATGCGGCTTAAGTGAAGAACATTATGGGTGAGGGTGCGATTCTAGTTTTAGGAGCAACTAAAATCCAATGTTCCAAGAAGGATATGAAATGAGGAAAAACGCTTGTTAGGAAGATTAATGGGTATTACATAAGAAGATAAAATCCCCACACACTACAGGCAGAGAAAGATTGACAACTTCGTTTCTCTTATTAGAATCGTTTATCTTACCACAAAAACTAGAGATTTGGTTACTATGATGAAAAGGCTCAAACTGATGGAGCCTCTTCTTGGAGCTATGAGGAAGATGACTCACATTCATAAATGGAAAAATGAAGGGGTGGAAGATGAATGGGAAAGTGCAGGTAGGAGATGAAGGTGGGCATAGGAGATGTAAATTAAGGTCACATGTATTTTTAATGAGTGTTTTAATCTTAGTAATTCATTTTGGTCTAAGGATCAATCAATAACTACTCCTCTCACCTCTTACCTCTCATAATAATCCACTTATATCATAAGATATATCTCTCACACACACGCACACACACACGCGCACACACACACACACACACACACATATATATAAAATGAGTCCTAATAGATCTACAACATCTGACATACGTACGTATTCATAATTGATTGATTTGGTTTACATTTTTTTTTCTAAATTAGATATATCTAAAAACTTTTTATATTTACCGCTTGAAATAAGGTTTATTTTTATTGAATCAACTTGCCAACTTATCATTCAAATAAGATACCTTTAATTAGCACTGTCAATTTTGAGTTCAGTATAATGGGCCATCCTGTTTTTGGAGAGATAAGGCCTTAAAAATCAAGACTCGAATTTTTTTTAAATATATTTTTTAATTTATTTATCTTAAATAACATATGAATGTGTTACAATATTAGAAAATATAGTTCTTTTTGGATGATACATGAAGATGATCTAAAAGATCAAATGAGTACAACATCTAAAATAGATTCAAATATCATTATTGAAGATAATGCTTGATAGATATTTTAATTTATAATGTTGAGTTATGATAATTTTATGATCTTGTTAGTATTATTTAATTTGCACTTGTTGTTTATTATGGATAATTTATTTTTGTTGATATATAATTGTTTTGAATATTTTAGAATATATTTTTGTTGACTTTTGTAATTAATTTTTGTATATTTTATTAATTTTTGTTAATTTTCTTAGATATGTCCATTTTCTTAAAGGGTTAGGTTAGAATTTTTAAATAAAGATTTGACAAAACAAAAGTTTGACCTGCCTGTTTTGACTGTGCTACCTTTAATAAAATATTTATTTTTTGAATTATTGCTAATAATTAAAAATATAAGGGATTAAATGTGTTTAAATTTAAATTGAGAAACTAAAATTGTTTGATTCGGGAACTAAAGAATTGTTAAAATCTCACATAACTTTGTTTTGTACAACCAAATCACATTGTACATCAGTCCATATGTTTAAGTGCTTATTTTTTTACTATGAAATAAAGAAAAAGAAATTTAAAAGCAAACCCTCATATGGCAAACATAT
This sequence comes from Ceratonia siliqua, assembly GCA_034509205.1. Taxonomy (NCBI): domain Eukaryota; kingdom Viridiplantae; phylum Streptophyta; class Magnoliopsida; order Fabales; family Fabaceae; genus Ceratonia; species Ceratonia siliqua. The sequence continues at coordinate 4,082,575 of JASKGM010000009.1, forward strand.
TACCAACACAGATATTTTATATTTAAAATATTTAAAATTAAGTATTTCACTTTTTATAAATTTCTGCTTCAACTTTCATAATCAAGTCAGTGGTAGTTCTTCCTCCCACAAATGAGGAAAGAATAATTTATTTTCGAGGTTCCTTTCATTTATTTTTCAAGTTAGTTTGTTCTTATTGTTCTTTCCTATACTCCCCAATTTTAAATTATTTATTTACACTCTTAATTAAATTTAATCACTTATACAATTAAATGTATTAGATAAACTTTTGATCTCTTTTTTTTCTTCTTTATTGATAAATTTTTTGAATAATTATTTTCTATTAAAAAACTCTAATTCCATTAATAAGAATAATCATCAACATCTAATTCATTCAGTAAAAATTTAATTTTAATATCTAAAATTTAAATATAATTGTACTTATAATTTAATTATAATATGTGGAAAAAAGAAATTATATAAATATATTATAAAATTTAGGTATAAAAAGTATAATTAATTTTGATATTTTCTTTATTAAAATATTTTGTAATATAACTTTAAAGCCTAATAAATTTATAATTAAATTTTTTATTGAGATGATTTCAATTAATATTAATATTTTTACTACTCTAATAAGTTTCAACTTATTATTAAATTTTATAAAAAATATTTTTTACTATGATGATCATCAATAAATAATTCTTTTAAAATGATCTCAATTAATATTAATATTTGTACTATTTTAATGACTAATGAGTTTTAACTAGATCTTATTTATATATATTTTTTATTACATTAATTATAAATAAATACATAAATATGTTAAAAATAAAATTTATTAAACACATATGATATATTTATTTATAATTAATTTGATATACATATATTTTATAAATAAGTTGTTTTACAAATATTTATCTCATATAAAATAGAAAATTAAAAACATAAACAGTTTCCAAATGGATCCAATTTGACCAGATTTGGGTGAGAAATAAATTGACGAATGACTGTTTGGATGAGTTTGTGCTTTTAAGCAGATGCTTCAAATAGAAGTAATTTTTTTAAAAAAATAAGTATTTGATGTTTGAATTTAATTACGCAGAAGTGATTTTATTGAAAAAAGTATATGTTTTGTGTTTAGATGTAAAAATATAAAAATACTTTTAAATTTATAAAATTATTAAAAATAACATATAAAAATACTTTTTAAAAAATTTATGAAATCTTTTAGGGATATATGTATTTAAAAATTTTTTTTTCTATTAAATCTGATTATTTTTTAAACATTATATTTACTATTTTTTTAAAAAACAAATTTTTTATTTATTTTTAAAATAAATATTTTTTTAATTTGTATCCAAACACTTATTTTAAAAATAATCACTTATTTAAAAAAAAAACGCAGCTTTTTTCTAAATTAATGCCATCCAAACGGGGGAAGGCGGAGCAGACCCGAGTTCGTAAATTTGATGATTTTATATAAAAAGTGGCCCCAAAAGAGTACATCGAGAAAATCAACGCCTCAGGTGGTGTCGTTTATTGCCTCCCCCTCTCCGGCATAATACGGGCTCCTTTCTCCCTCCTCGGGCGGCCCAATAACCAGCTTCTTCGCTTTGCTCACTCGGGCTCAGAATTCTTGAAGGGACGGCGGCGTTTCGGTCAGTATTCAGAGGCAGCGCCGTCGCTGCCGGCAACGGGCTGCCGTTCACTAAACGTTTTCCAACGTACCCATTTTAAAATTCAAAAAAAGAGAGGAAAATTTTGTACTGGGTACGAATATTTGCCGTACCTGAGAGGTTATCTCTTCGTTTAGTTCTTTAGGAAGATGACAAAGGCTAACAGCAGCATTTTCGTTTTCGCAGGTTCTAACGTAACAGGCCAAACTATCATTTATTTTGGGATGTCGAAGGATAAAGACCCTACCAATATGTCTCGCACCTTCAAATATCTACTGGGTTGGTCCATTTGTCCAATTTTTTTTTTCATTTTTGTACCTTTTTAATTTTAGCAGCTGAACGTGAAGTGTGAATCGTGTTAGACTTCAAATTAATTATTTCCGGCTATTTTAGCACAATGCTAGTGGAAAGCTATTATCTCTCATTGTAAGAGTATATTATAGTCTCATACTCTCAGTAAATTACATTTATATTAGAAAATGTGAACGAAAAATCAACTTGGTTCACACATCTTATTTGCTGGACTTAACATAGGAACTCTTGGTGAAAAAAATTCAATTTTGGAATATTAACTAAAAGAGTGTTTAATTTAGTCAATATATGGTTAATTCATTACCCACTCTTTAACATTGACAACTACTCTTTTAAATGTAACTAAATTGGAAATCTTTTGGTGGTTGGAGTTCCTAAAAAGTGTGACTTTCACTTGGACCCCAAATATTGCATGTTTTTCTTTTTCTACAAACTTTTTGTCTTAGCTAACAAAGCTATATATCCTACAATGTGATTTTACTGATTTTATATTTTCCTTTTGTTTTTGTATTATGATACCAGCTACACAATTCTTTTCTAGAGGAATACCCTTTATATTCAATACGTGGATTGTAAGGCATATCACAGAAGAAGACTATGCGGTAAAAGTTTCTGAAATTTTCTTGATTGATGTTTATCGGAGTCTGATTAATTTGATTTCCTCTTACCATCTTGTGTGGGCTTACTTTTATTTTATGCACCTAGAAGATAGTGTTTTTGAGTTGAAATTAAACAAATTTGCAGTCAAGTTGTTCTCTCTCTCTCTCTCTCTCTTCCCAGTTCCCTTAGGTTAGGTAGCTTTGGTAATTGATTATTGTCATCAGTTGTAGTTTGATAAGAGTCTTGGATATCACCTGCTTTGTTTCCAGACTTCTTTAGTGGTTGTCATATTTGGTATATGCATGGGCTTGTGTTTATTGTCATTCTGGGTTGCATCATTAACTTCTGTGTTATAACCTATTTAATTCTTATGTGACCTTATTTTTTGGATGCAGCTGTATGCAGTGCAGTTTCATCTTTTTGTCACTTGTGTTTTGTTTGTTAGTCGTGAGGGCTTCCGGCGAGCATGCATGCGGATGGACATGAAACAGTGATCCCTTACGCCTTTTCTAATTCTGTTACAGAGGATGATAGGAATAACTATATTTTCCATAGGAAATCAAGCTCTACACTATTTTTTCTATGTAATTTACTTTGCTTGCCAGGTTCCTGTTAGTGATTGGGTTTTTTCTATGCTTGATGATGAGTCATTTGTTAGTTCTTCTAAATCCCTTGATGTGCTCATGTGATGTATTTTTGTTAACTATTAGTTACATCACCAATAGAATATAATGGGTTCAGGGTTTAAATCTGCAGCATTATAGTTGAATGCTAATTGTTTAATGTTGCTTTGGATAAAATTTATTACAGGTTAGATAAACAGCATGTACTGAAATTATTCTACAATCTCTTTCATTTTGGGTGAAAGAAATAGCAGATTGTCGAATTAAGTCTCACAAAAACTTGTAAATGGTTGCCATCTATATGTCCTCGGTTATGTTTATTCTTTCATTGTTTAGACTTCAGAATATAGTTCAACAATATTATGGGCCAGGGGATGTGGTTGAAGGCTTTATCTTACTAATTAGTTCTGAACTTCTGATTTTTTCACCAATTTTGCTATGCTCTTAAGTGAAGACCTTTTCTGATGTATAATTTATGTTATAGTGATGGCACCTCAATGGAAGAAGATGTTGTGAAGCTAATGAAAGTAGCCTGGATGAGTCTCCCTCTTGGAATATTTGTTACAATCGTTGCATGCTTGTTTGTCTTTTGGTTGCAAGAAATAAACTTTTCTGGTCCACATGGGCAAGCTATCTTGATCAATGGTAATCACTGGAGCTTTTTGTATACTTTTGTTTTTTGCAGCGTGGTTTTGTTTTTGCATGGAAGAAGTTCATGTTGGAAAACTTAATTAAAAGGCTCCAAGAGGCCAAACCTATCTACACTAGAGGAATACACGACACTAATTATTCAAAAAGGGGAAAAGAATTTCAAATTTTATCCTGAAAAGCATCTGATTTCTCTCCAAACATACCAAAACAAGCACCCTGGAGTAACTCCTCAGTCCTCACACTATAACATTATGAAATTTTCGAAAATTTATAAATGAATTTCACTTGTTATGCCAGGTTGCGCATGCATTTTGGAGCTTTTGGCTGAGCCTTTATATATTCTTTCACAGAACTTGGTGTTACTAGAATTGCGGCTGATGGTTGAGACAGCAGCTACTTTTTCACGATGCATGACAATGTATATCCTTATTGTCAAGCAAACCGGAATGGTAAGAGTTTAATCAGACTTTACCATGGATTTTGTCTTTACTATTACTTATTGTCAAGCACACAGTCTCTTGCTTTGACTCTCCCTAGCAATGGGGCATTAGTATTGGGTATTCGTGATTTGTGCTAGGGTGGATGTTTGGGTCTTGGACCTAAATTGAAACAGGGTTCTCTTAGAAAATAGGGTTAGCGTACCTTGGTTGCTTGTGGTTCTCTTGGATACAATTTACTGGGTTTGATATTTGAAATTGTCTGTCTCCATGTGTTGTCTCTTTCGATGATTTGAAATATGATTTAATCTATGGTTTCTTTCTTGTTGCATCTGACAAAGGAACAAATTTGTGCAAACTGCAAAGTGCATTTTATGTTTATGTACTTACAATCTGTGCAATAGAGTTTGATGGATTGTGCTAATGATGTCTCCAACTCTCCATGTAAATGGAACTGATTCAGAGTTGAATGACTGCTTTCAGGCCAAATCAATCATATTTGCATTGTCGCAGTCTGCATATGGAGCCTCCTTATTTCTTGGCTATTGGGGCTATCTAGTTCTTTTCCGCAAATTTAGAATATCTTACCTTTTCCCCTTCAGGTACATATCTCTACATGGTTAGTATCTTTCAATTCAAATATTCTCTTCCTGAAAAGATAAGGGAATTATAAACATTCTGACTTGTTCATGAATTTAAAATTAAGCAATGGAAGCTCAAAGAGAAGATTGTTTATCTTAGGACTTAATTTGGCATTAACATACTAGGTAACTTCATGGGGATTATTTTTCTTCTGTATGCAATGGCTGAAAAACTTTACTATTCATATATTGTTCAAAGTGATAACCTTGGATTATTGGAGACTTGAGAGCTACATAAGCTTATATAATGGTTATCCTTCCTGTCAGGTGCCGTTTGTTTTAATTTTTTCACCTTCTGCTTCTGGAATTATTTATATATTTCATATGCATAAAGTTAAAACAGGCTGGATTTTCTGTGTTCATGGCAGAGGGACAGTATGAAGTAGATATCATGAAGTATAACCGTTTTGGTCTTTGTTTTTTATCACATCCTCCCCGATAGAGTATCACTTCCTCTGTTTGCTACTTGAAGAAGACACCATGGGAGATATGAAAACAGGCTGGATCTTCTGTGTTCATTGCAGAGGGATAGTATTAAGTAGATATCATGAAGTGTAACCATTTTGGTCTTTGTTTTTTATCACATCCTCCAGATAGAGTATCACTTCCTCTGTTTGCTACATGAGGAAGACACCATGGGAGGTATGAGAGGCTAGGAAATGCTTGTATCTATTTTATGGATCATAGGCATATTTTTGAGTTTGCTCAATTGAGGCTTTCTAATTGTTGCCTAGATAATAAACTCTAGGGTTTGTGATGTTGTGAGTGAAAATTGGAACAGTGATAGGATTCCATTAAAAAATTTCTGCCATCATCATACCTCTGCTGGTTATGGCATGGATAATGCTTTTCTTAACAGATCACTGGCTGAAGATTGTTTTTCTCACAAGATGGGCAAACTTTTGCAAATTTCTACTTTGACGTTTCTCTGAATGTTAGATATGCTATGTTACACACACTTTGCAAGGAAAGCATTAATCAGCGTATTTCCATTTCTAATTTTCTGACAGTTTGATGTCTGCCTATTTATATTATCAGTGTACATTTAGAAAGTACTATAATTTTTGTAGGGAAGGCAAGCTGATTGACTTTGACAGGCAACTGGCCAAGATGTGTATGTTGTTTACCTTTCAATCCTTTCGAAAGTTGATCCTTCAGGAAGGAGAAAAGATGGTGCTTGTGTGGTTTGATACACCATATAATCAAGCTGTATATGGTCTTGTGGACAAATTGGGTAAGTTTTTAGTTTGCTTTATTTGTGCCTGAAATCTGAGTTATGTTCTAAATCTTCTAATTGCAGAGTGTGTCTTGTTTTGATTGGGAAACATGAGCTTTTCCACTTATAACTTTTGAAATATGATTCTTTGGTCAATATCATCACCTTTCAGGTAGCCTAGTGGTGAGGATGGTCTTTTTACCTTTTGAAGAAAGTTCCTATGCAACTTTTGCAAGGTCTGCTTCAGGTTCTATTTCTCTCTTGTTCTCTTGATGTTTGGACCCAGAAAACCAGTGTATCTTTATTTGATTTTGTCATCTTATTTACTTCTACTTTACTCCTGGGTTGCCTATTTGTTCAAAAAAGGGTTTCAAATCAGGTAGTTATCAGTTAGTCTTAGTTGAAAACAGGATGTTTGAAGATTTTTTTTGATAGAAAATAAATTTTAAACAGGATGGTCGAAGTATTTTTTTTTTCTTTTTTGGTGATAAGAAAAGAAACATTGTTAGAAGGAATGAGACTTAAAAGAAAGTCATAAAATAAAAAACAATAAAGCTCCCCCAATCTCTCTGCATATCTGACAAGGACACCCCTTTGAAGCAACCATGTGAAGAGCACCAAAGGGAAACCAGAATTACAACCCTGTCCCATACTAATTGCTTAGATCCTGAGACAACATTAAAAGTATGAGCATTCCCCTCCAGCCAAATACACCATGGACTTGCAAAGACTGCACACCACCACAAGGTTTTTGCCTTCTTATTTCTACCTAATAACTAGTGTCTTGTGTGGAGAAACCGTTCCAAGGACAAAGGGCACACCCACTGTGCACCGAAGACTCCTAATAATTTGTTCCATAAGAATGTAGCCACTGGAAAATGTAGAAATAAAATGTCCTACAGATTCAGATATAGACCAGCACATAACACAAATATCAGTAGAAAGTGCTATGTTAGGTCTAGGAACCTGCAGCATGCAATCAGTATTAATCTGGTAAGTATTGTTGTCCAGATAAATGGTTTGACCTTAGAAGGAACTTTAGAGTTCCAAATAAGTCTTTCAAGAAGAAACCTCTTCCTATTAGGAGAATGTGTGAGAAAATGAAAGTAGAACTTGCAAGAAAAGACACCAGAAGGAAAGTTGAAGTATTATGATGTGCCAACTTATCATGTGTTTTATTTACTATTCCTTGAAATTTTCTCTCCTCCAATTACCTGAGTATTCATATAGGTTTATTTGAGGATCCATCCTCATGTTTATTGGTCTTATATTAGTTCAAAAAGTTTATCATCCTAAGTCAAAGTATATGCTTCAACAATAATGTGGGATGGGTTTAAGCATATATCAGCCTAATTATATACTTATATTACAATTACATAATGGTGAATTAAATTCAGTTATTATCGAAGGTATGAAAATTCTTTTAGATCATATATGTTAAGGTTTATGTTGGACTGACAAGTAATTTTTGCCAGAAAGAGCTTGGTGATGATATTATGATTATGTTAAGGTTTTTTATTTTTGATCTTAAAATTAATTCTTTTACTTTCCGCTCTAGTTATTTTGCGCAGAATCCTTGCATATAGTTAAATAATTCTGCTGTTTCGGTCAGGCATACAGTTATATTCAAATTGTTTTTATTTTCACAATTTCTATCATGTTTATCATTCCTGACAGGACAATACCCAGGAAAAAGCAAGAAATTAGGAAAAGGCTTGATGGAGTCCCTGAAGTTAGTTTTGTTGATTGGTATGTCATTTTATTTCATTACATTTTTTCTCCTGGATCACCTGATTCCTTAGTGCCTATTATATTCAGTCACAACATTACTTTCAAAAGTTTACTATGAATGTTGAGTGGCACTGCGATGATTGCTAAACTCATTTATGAACAACTTTTGAAAAAAATATTGATTTTGAGTCTTTCTCAGAGTAGTTGATACATGGAATTAAATTGTATCTTGATGATGTAAATTTTTGTATAGCTTTAATGAGACGCCTCCTTGCCTATTATGGGGTTCACTTTTAATATGCTGTATTGAACCAGCCTTTTTCTCTTTTGTAAAAGTACAAAAATTTAAACCTATCTAATTTTGCCTTCCCCTACCCCCCAAAAAAAGTAGACTATCCATCTTCGAGCGAAGTTTTCCCTAAGCTTGACCTTAGTTACTTAGATCCAGAACTGTCTTGTTGGGAAGACTATTGCATGATAAACTAAGAAATGTGGTCTATGTATGAAAGCCATATATGGGCCTATAATATGATAGAAACAAAAGTAATTGATGATTCCTCTAAGGGATGCAATTGCAATCTAAGGCATTGATAATCCTTGGAGGCCGTCAAATAACCTTTTTAAGTATGAAATTCTTTGCCAAAGTTGTGGCTTTAATATATATATATATATATATATATATATATATATATATATATTATAAGATATAGATATTGGCCAAAAAATTGTAGAAGCAATAAAACTCCCCCCACTAAAGCTATCTGCAAACATTCTATACAACTTTTGCAGTCACAACTGTGCGCAGCTGCACAAGTGGCTCTAATGAAGTTTCGGTGGCCCGGTTAAATTTTTCCTTTTAAACTTCCATGGAGCCATTTATGCAACTGTGCACAGATTTGACTATAGGAGTTGTGTAAGTAGTTCTATTTTTATTTTTTCCCACGTGAGGGATATGAGTTGCATGTTTTGCTGTAACTTGCATATTTTAGTTTTCCTTTGTTGGTGTCAGTATTTAGCTATGTACTTTGCAGGTCTTGTTTTTATGGCATTTGGTCCAAGTTATTCTTATTCACTCATTAGATTGCTGTATGGTGAAAAATGGAGTGACGGAGAAGCATCAACTGCCCTCCGGTATTATTGCATCTATGTCATTCTTTTGGCAATGAATGGTTAGTGATTCACCTCGTCTCTTGTTGCTCAATTTTTGCATTTATGTTTTCCTAACATCTCGTGTTGATGAAATCTTATTTTTATTGGTCATCACCTTATCCAATTTGTTTGGGTGCATTGGTATCTGGGGTTCTACTCTTTAGACTTAGTAGCATTGAGTCCAGTGAATGTCACTTTAATCAGGTAGTCATGAATAATGAGCACGAGAAGTCATAAATGTGAGTTTTTTTAGTGTGTTCCATTATTGTTTTAAACCATTGATAGAGTGAGGGGCGTTGTATAAAAAAAATTCAGGAATGGGTGGACAAAGTAGAGCAAACTACATGCAGTTAATGTATACTTGAAGGAAAATTTTCACTGGTTAGCCATGTTTATGGCACAAGATGTTGGGTAAGAATGAAAATTACATTGTTGGAACTTGTGGGTGGCTGTACATGGAAAAATAATATAAGATAAAAGGATAGTTAAGAAGATGCAGCTAGTCCTAATTAAGGCTAGGGTGAGCAAAGCGTCCCAAGAATACTGGTGTAGAATTACTGAGAATGAGAGATATAAGCAGGAATTGCAATGTGGAGTAGAACTTTAGATTGAACTTGTTGAAATTGGGACAACCACCCTTAAGTAGAATTCACCTCCAAAAGCTAGTTTAAGGACGGGGGAGCCTAAGGTGCTTATAAACCCCCATAGATCGACCAAGGCATTCGATGTGGGACTCCAACACTCCCCCTCACATTGGAGGTTAACGAGTGGGACCCATCACAATTGGGAGGAGAACCTGGTTTTGATACCATGTGAAAAGTAAAGAGATAGAGAGAGAGAGGGAGATTCTGATATGAGAATGTGTGTAAGTTAGTTTCGGCCTTATCCCAGAGTTGTTGACAGTTTTTATATGCCTTATAAATGGGATAAAGCTTTGGCTCAATAGACTACCACAATAAATTACATAAAAGAGCATTGGTTTTCTTCCAAGCATCCCTCTCAAAAGCAAGTATATTATCAACCTTGGTGGTTAGGTAATCTTCAACCCCTTGTCCCATAAACCATAACTCAACCGAAGCAACCCAAGACATATAATTGGCGGTCCCATAAAGTTTTTCAGTAGTAATAACAAGAGAAGAAGTGAAGTTACCCAATTTGGTGACCGAAGTGACTGAAGAAATGGAACGCGACATGATTTGGATGGAAGGCAGCTCTAATAGACCTAAAATAAGGCTGTAGAGAACTGAAAAGGCATGAAACAAGTGCAAAAAAGCAAATTGGAACGATTTGAGTAGCAAAAGACAAAACATGGCAGCATGTGGAGTTGCGTGCGTGGCTACTGGTTACCTGCTTCCAGGGATAGGCTGATCGGCAACATCTAAGGTCAACAACAGCGGCGGTGTCATTAAATACTCACCAGAAAAGGCGGATCAGAGTTTCAAAGCTGTGTTGGACGGTGGACACTCGGACTGTGTGGGGCGGGGCATCGGCCGGAGTTGGACAGTGTTGTTCGAGGGTTTTGCTGGTGGGAGTTTTCGAGCACGGTGGTATGGTCAAAAATAACAACCGATACCGGGAAGGGAACGAATCTGATATGACAAATATGATGGCTGAGTGTTTGATTGTCACTGGCACTCACTTAAAACTTAGGGTCTTCTCTCCCCTAACTCCGATACTGTGTTGAAATTGGGGCGGCCATCCTTAGGTAGAATTCACCCCTAAAAGTTAGCTGAAGAGGGAAGGGAGCCTAAGGGGCTTATAAACCCTACTTAGGCATTCGATGTCAGACTCCAACAGAATTGAATGGCAAATTAGACAGCATAAAATGATAACTATAGATTTAATATGCAACTAATCCTAACACTATTATCCAATTTATCCCATATAACATGGTGTTTGTGTTCTGTTGGGAACCTTTCAGATAAGACCTATTCTAAGGATAATCACAGCACTTAACTATTATATTTGATAAACAAATATATAATTACATCACAATACTCCTTGATACAGTATGATTACTAATACAAAACAATCACTCTTACACAGAACAATAATATAGCATACAAATAAGACACAAACCCGGCACTGAGTGGTCAGAATACTCCCAGTTTTGGAAATTCGAGAAGCTAGAGATCTACCATGCCTAGCAATTCGAGGCTAGGACTTTTCCCAAAATCCCAATTCCTGAATATTTGCCTGCCTTAACCTCTCCCTTACCCTTTGTTATAAATAGCACAAGAAGCCCAACTGCTGCATAACCTCCACATAACTGCTCTCCATAACTGCTAGATAACTTCACTCATTTCCCTTGTGCTCTTTTTGCTCCTAGGTTCTAACATTACCGTCCCCTTGGAGAGCAACGTCCATGGAGCTGGTGGCTAGTACTAAGAGTAGCTTCACTTTGGCTGCTAGTACTCAAGCCTTTCCCTTTCACTCTTCTCCAGGAAGCGCTCTCCATGTTCACTCCTCTCTAGCCCGTCGTTGCCACCACTCCCCTAGTTCAAAATGAAGACATGAAAGACTATTATCCATCCTTCTCTCCTCTCTTTTTTTTTTCTCTGTTTTTTTTCTTTTTTTTTTTTTGGCTTATCTACTATGTTCCCTAACCTTCGCTAACCTCAACCTGCGAGACTTGTCTCCTAGAGACGCACAAACTAGAACTCCTACTGAGACTTATCGTCATCCTTGTCGAAAATGGACCTGCCGAACAACCCAACACCCACCGAGGTAACACATCAAAGTAACCAACACCGAGCCACCTGAGACTTTGTTGTCGTTGTGCATCTTCTCGCGGAGTAGATGACAAGGATGAAAAACCAGAGCAACCCGAACTAGCACTCATTGGCATCCTTCTCGGCCCTTGCTGTCGTCAACTTCTAAGACTGTCATTTGTTGCGCACCTGGTTCCTGTAGATTCTTGTGTTCATCGTCCCTTCTTAGAAACAAAAACCTAGAGATAGACCAGAACCAACCCTTCCTCAGCCGGGACCTTCCCCAATGGATCTTATTCTCTGATACCATTTTTTGGGAACCTTCTCAGATGAGACCTATTCTCAGGATAATCACAGCACTTCACTATTATATATGATAAACAAATACATAAGTACATCACAATACTCCTTGATATAGTATGATCACTAATATAGAACAATCACTCTTACACAGAACAATAATATAACATATATACATAAGACACAAAGCCGGCACTTCAAGTGGCCAGAATACTTCTAGTTCAGGCAATTCGAGAAGCTAGAGATCTCCCATTCCTAGCAATTTGAGAGGCTAGGACTGCCCCCAAAATCCCAATTCCTGAATATTTACTTGCCCTAACCTCTTCCCCACCCTTTTTTATAAATAGCACAAGAAGCCCAACTGCTATATAACCTTCTCATAACTTCTCTCCGTAATTGCTAGATAACTTCCCTCCTTTCCCTTATGCCCCTGGGTTCTAACATGTTTTAAGTGACATTGTTCAACTAGTAGCGGTGACTCTAATAGATTTAATTTACTTGAATGCCTAATACATATCAACTATCCCATTGGTGCATTAACAAAGTTTGCTATAAGCAATTAAAGTAATAGTTTTAATCCAAAACCCATTATGCATGTTCTTATTTTCCTTGTTTGTGACTGGTTTGTCATCCTGGTGGATCAAATATCTTCATACTTAGATTGTATCATTTCTCATTTGCTTCAGGAACCTCTGAAGCGTTTCTACATGCAGTTGCAACAGAGAGCCAACTCAAACGTTCAAATGATTCATTACTTGCGTTCTCTTTTATCTATATAATTTTGAATGCTTTACTTATAAGGTTAGCTGGGGCAGTTGGCTTGATTATGGCAAATTCTCTTAGTATCCTTTCTACCTTCTCATTGCCTGCATAATAATCCCTCATTGTTATTTTCTTTCTTGCTTTTCTTCATTCTTTTTTTCCTTCCTTTCAGAAAGCCACATGGATGCTTGAATACTTTAGTTATCATTTATAACCTGTTGTTCAAATCAAAGTTAAAAATTTAAGATTCAAAAGTGGGATAGAATATGAGGGCTATGTTCAAAGAAGGTGAAGGCAAAAAAAAAAAAACAAAACAAAACAAAGGAAAGAAAAAAAAAAAGAATTAAAACATGTAAAATTCGTTTTCAGCAAGAAACAAGATACATGCTTTTGTAACTTAAAACTACTGGTTAATAGCTCAACCATTGCTAGCATACCAATACGGTACTGTAGAGCTTTTCAAGTGTCCGGTGTTGATCTTCTATGAATTCTATGATATATCTTTGATTCTCCCTATTTAATTTGTCATTGGTGGGAAAGAAAGAAATAATTATCTTTGGTTCCTTGACTTAATCAAAAGATATGGCCTTGAGGATTTTATACTCTGCAATATTCATAAAGCATTATTTCCAGGTATGGCTCTGATTTTACTGACCTCTTATTTGATATCCTGGCTCTGGCATTCTTATAATTGTATTTTGGAAATTTGTTGTCCACAGGGATCTTCCTCATTTTCTTTCCAAAGCTGCTTGCCTTCAGGATGGACTGTTCTGTTGCTTGCAGGTGTTATAACTCTCATTTCTGAGAATATATTTTTGGACCGAGAAAAATTCTTGCCAACATTTGGTGTCCATTTCTCTGTCGGGCTGGCTTGCTTTTGCGTATCATCTTATGTGATGTATATTCTTGATTCCTCTTAGATTTCTTGACTTTTGAGATATGCAGTTGAATACAATCATTTGTTCTTGCCGTCCTCTTCTTTGCTGATTAATTAATATACTTAATTTATATATTTTTTCTTCTAGCTATTGTCGGGAGAAACCTTTCATCAAAAGAATTATTCGCTTTCGTGATCACGCAGACTGAAGAGTTCAGCAAGTTAGCTGTAAGGTGAGTTTTGTTTCTTTGAAACAACTAATTATAGCTTTCTTCCTGGACATGACAAATAGGAGTTTCATTTGTGCAGTTAGAGGAAGAGGGTGAGTCATCAGTTGTTCATGGGATGATAGTGGGTCCTAAGCATTTACAAGAATATTGATTACTGAAATCTAGTTGAGCAGTTAGGAACAAAAGAAGGAAAAAATTTGTAGATGTAACCTCACTGGTAAGAATTTTTGCATTATGTATTTACCACTACTTCGGTCATGTTTCTCTGTGAATTTAACTTTGGACAAAAAGATTATCAGTAAATGGCAATACATTCTTTCTGGTTTAAGCTCTGTTTATTTATTTATTTTTAATGGAATGTATGAAATAGTTGTATTTTTAATTTTTGACATACCTGTAATAGTTTAGATTCTTACTTTGTTAGGCTGTGTTTATGAGATATTTTCTATGAAGCACAAATACTTTAGAAAGAGTTGTATAGAGTCTTATACATGTCTAATGTGTGTCCGAAAATTTAATTACATCTAGATATTACATATTTTGTCATGTTGCAGTTGTATTCTATATTCGTATCAATGTTCGTGTTTCTTAGGATACTTGCATTGCATGCCAGTTTACTTTTACCCTCTAGAAAGCTGAGAAAGTGTTTTTACATTATTATATTCATTCATGCGTCTAGGATTCTTATAATGATAGAAGTCAATGCTTAATAATTGTCAGTCATCTTTTATTTGATAAATTTCAATCAAACATGGAAACTTTTATACCTATTTTTCTTATACATTTGTATTTTAGATATGTATCTATGATATTTGAAAATTAAACCTTGAGTGAAAAAAGAAACAAAAATGGGGTCTTTCCTGTTTTCAAATACTTCTGAATATGGAAGTTCTATAGACTAGAAAGATAAAGAAAGGGGTGAAAACTGACAAGTATGATGGGAGTGAATTTATAGGATAATTGCCCTCATTTTTTTTAAGGAATAAAGATGTCCTTTCTCATGTTGGATATTGTTCCTTTTTAACCTCGAAAGTGAGGAGAGAGAAAAAGACGAGAGATAGGGATCAAATTCATGACATTTATCTCAATCTTAAAAGTTGAGATCGATATCTTGTGAGCTATTAATTTATTAGCTTTAATATGAGGTATCATTATCATGTACCCAACATTCATCCTAAATCCTAAGTGAATTGCCCAAAAAATGATTTGGATTGTTTAGATTCAATTACATATGCATGGGGATATGTGCAATTGTCTCGTGTAATTGGAGCCAATTGCACAGGCTCCAGTTGACAAGATTGGCCGCAATCTCTTCAAGAATTTTTTTTTCAAAAAAAAAGTATCTTGTAATAAGTGTGAAAAAAAAATTAAAATTAAATTATAATGGTTTAACATGTATTTTAATCACGATTTAATTAGATCTCGTGCAATTGTTGGATTCATCACATATAAGCCAATAAGAGATGGAAGAATTAGTATATGTATACTTAAGAAATTCATTTCATTCAAAAAAAGAAAAGAAATTTGCTGTTTGGGGCAAAAGGCATAATATGGGAAAAGCATGCGGAGACAGTTTTCCTTTTTCTTTTTGTCTGAGGGGTTGAGTGGGGTTCATTATATGCTTTTGGAGAAAGGGTCATGTTTGGTTTTGAACTATTAAACCGTAAGATTTTTGAAATCTTGGGCCTGTTTGGAATTGCATTGTTTTCTAAAAACAGTTTTTTAGAATAAAACAAAAAATAGTTTATATAGAACAAAAAGTAAAAAACTTGTTTGGATGTAAATTTTGAGAATAATCATTAATGAAAATTTTTTTTCTAATGTATTCTTCATGTTTTTAAAAAAAATTTAAAAACAGAAACAAAGAAAACATTTTAAACTTGTTCTTAAATTGAGAGAGTATACTCTATTAGCTGAATATTACAAGGTTAAAAAATGCACTATCACATTTTTAGCTCAACTTTTTAAGGTCAAATCACAAAAATTTAATTGTAAATACTTGATACCATATTCATCTTCCCAAGTGCAATTTATAAGATAATTTTAAACTTTTAACATTTTATAATTGGCAGTTACTTTAAGTAATATATAAGTAGTATTAAACTAACCTACATCAAGTAATGAATATAATGTGTTAGACAATACAATATATTTTATACATAATTATCTATATATATAATATACAAATATCTGATATTCAATATCGTTAATCTTTTCCTTTCATTAATATAGGACGGATATCAAATGCTTGAAAACAAATTCGAATTTGTCTAAAATCAATTCTATCCAGTATTAATATCCGAATCCTACCCACTATTCATTGTTGATGAGATATCAAATATTTATTTTGGTTAAATATCTAAAATATCCGTTCAAATTGCCATCCTTAGCAAGGAAATATCCAAAAGAAAAACACATGGGCCAAACTTACAACATAACCAATGCTCCAAATTAAACTTGAAAAGTGGCTACTTAAATTACAGTGCAAAAGAAGAAAGATTTGAGGTTGGAAGAAGAGGTGGCTTTTTCTTCACTGAAAAGAAAATAAATCTTAAACATATTGTGAGTTTAAATTTAGTCATTCCTTGTGTTTTGAAATCTTTACATCATGATCTGAAAAGTGAAAGAAAGAGAGAAAAAGAGAAAGAAAATCAGAAGATAATTGTTCAGTAGGTTGTAAGATCTTGCAGAAGAGGACTATCCATATCTGCTTGTCGTTTGAGGCCGAGAAATGTCAAAGCCAAACCACCAAAAGCGAAAGAACAGAGATGAATGATGAAGCAGCAGAGGGCCACAAAGAAACAATGGTGATGATTCATAGGACAAACACGGCCACGGATTTTTATTGTATTTATGTTAATTTGGTTTTAGCTGAAGTTTGAACTCAACTCTCAATCTTCGACTCTAATAATACTGAGTCGCATGTTTATTAGTATACACCCACAACTCTATGAAATATTCTTGTATAGATACCTCCTTAGCATATCATTCTTAAACATATATTCATTTAATATTTTTAAGGTTTAATTATTAATTTAGTCCCTTAACGTTTTTTTATTCGTTTTGGTCCCTGATCTTTCTTTCGTTCCACTTTGAGCCACAGGTTTGTCGATATTTTAAAACTTGACCAAGATAAGACAAGTTGTCAAATCACAAGTTAACTAGTTGAATTGTCAGTAAAACCAAATGAAAGTATAAATATATAAGAAAAATAATGTTTAAAATAACATGTATAAAAATGATATATAATTTTTTATATACATTTATTATTATTTGTATAATATTAAACTATTTTTAATTATATTTATATTTTATTAAAAATCTATTGGTTTAGTTTGGTTTATATCAAGCTAATCGCTAGAATGATTCTTAGGGTTTATTTTGACTGAACTCCTTATAGATTCATATATAAATACGAACTTAGCAAGTC
>JASKGM010000009.1:4109731-4132241 GCA_034509205.1 Ceratonia siliqua
AAGTTCATGCCATCAAAACGATTAAGTTTCACAAAGTCTTGATTCATAACTTTGAAGGCAGATTCTTGTGTTGTCTCTATCTTTTTGTAGCAAAATAACGTTTTTAGATTGTAAAAAATCAGTAAAAGAATTAAAAATGAAAACACAAACTTGTATACTTAAAACATGTACAAGACACTGTCCTTAAAACGTTATTTGCCCCCACTAGTTGCTGCCATGTTTAAGCAAATACATTTCTATGATTTATCTAAGCACCCAAAAAACAATATTCAGCAATGATATTATTTTTTCCTCAAGGACTCTTTTGAATAGATGAAAGGAAGTGAATAGAGAGAAAATAGATTGTCTAAGTAATTACTTTTCTCTTATGGATTGTCTCTTATTTATAACATTTCATTAAACCATGGTGTTTTTTTTATTGAACCATGGTGTTTTTTCATTGAACAATTGTGTTTTTTCATTGAACCATGATGTTTTTTCAATGAATCATTATGTCTTTTCATGGAACCATTTTGTCTTATCATTGAACAAACACAACTTTTAGACATACATTTCCATTCAACCATTATGTCTTTCCATTCAATCATTGTGTATTTTCATTCAATAAACACAACTTTTCATAGTGTCTTTTCATTGAACAGATACAACTTTTATACACACTTTTTCATTTAATATACACAATTTTTTGATTAAACATTATGACTATTCATCCACTTAGTTTGAAAAAACTAACCACCATTGTCCAACATGTATCAATTTAATTCGCTTTTATATGTAGAAAATGTATATTTTTATAGCTTTTAAGATGTTTTAATGTTAAAAATATGTATTGTTTTAAAAGTTATTTTTTCTTTTAAAAAGTATTTAATTTTTCTCTATTTTCTGATGTTATAAAATTAATTTGAAACAAAAGTAATTTTTTTATAAAGCTCTAGGCTATGCTCAAGCTCACATATTTTTATTGCTCAAGCACCAATAGAAAACATAAATTCAGGTTGTGGTTTGAGCTTGGGGCTAAATTTTTATTATTTGTTCTCTAAAAAACCTCTAATAGATGGTTAGATTGGTGGTCCTTTGTGACATGAGCCTCGTGATGAATTAGGTGTAGGGGTTGAAATAGATCAGATTAAGTCAAACTTTATCTAAAATAAGTTAGGTCTACATGTAAAAAATGTGGCTTGAACCTGGGTTGTGGTATGGCTTGTTTATAAAATATATTAAGACTGACCAGACTTGTTGACCTATTTAGACCTATCAAAAAATAAGTTAAAAATATGCATTAACTTCCAAGGTCAAATGTAAACAATTGGCCTTTTTTGGCCTACATATAATATTATATTACATATTTTTTAAAATATAAAATTATGGTATAAATGCCTGACCTATTTAATTAATTAGGCCTTTATAGAGGCCTTAACCTTACCTACATTATTAAATAGATCAGGCCAGGTCAACAGTAGACCAAGCTGTAGATCAATAATAGGCCGTTTAGCCTATTTTCATCCTTAATTAAGTTCAATGTTATTATACTTATTTAAAATAACTGGTGAGGGTATGCTTAGATAAAGAAGAGTTTTATCCATATTAAGTAAGATAAGGACAGGTTAAATCATCCTGTAAGGCATGTTAAGACCAATCAGACCTAACTGAAGTTAAGTTCAAATCTTGTATCGTCATTGAACTTTTCTCCTAGTCTAAGAAAAAATTCACAGGCGAAATCAACCATTGAAGTGGTCCCAATTATATTATTGAATGTGGCATGAAATAAAAGCTTTTGTGTTAGTGTAAGAATATACAAAAAATTTGTCATACAAATTAAAGGGCTGCCAATTGCCCTTCAATAATTACAATCCATGATGACGGAAGAAAGAATGGAAATGGTAGGGCCAGGGCAGTAATCACGCGAGGCTTCATCTCTGCTAGGATGAGCTCAAGCCTCATAGAGAGAGACAGAACTGAGCAGCAATGAGCGTTTCATTAGAAATCCATTGTCGTATTGATTGGCGTATTGAGTGGGTTACCACATGATTCCAATTCCAAGCCATGCCTCCCTCCAAACCCAATTATTTCACCTATCCCTATTCCCCTTCTACTCAAACTTCTACTTTTCACCTACATTTTCCCATATTCTACTTCGTCTCCTATTCTCTCTCCTCAATAATAATTTTGGTCGTCATATTTTGAATAATATTAGGCATGTGTTAAATATATGTTATTATTTATGATATTGATATTATCTAAAATATTAAGGTGTGATGAAGTAAAATTATTTTAGATGATATCTCATATTATTAAAACATTATGAAAATTTTATATTATATATTTTTTAACTTTAAAAACTTTAAAACAAAATTTAATTGTATTATTTTTTAATAATTTTTAATTATCATACTAAACATGAGAATATTTATTATAATATCATATACCTTGGTATCCTATAATATGATATCTAAAATATATAATATGTAAAATCACAATGTACCAAATTTCTTCTCCCCCCTTTCATTTTTTTAGTATCATTTGATTCTTTTAGTAAGGTATAAATATATCAATTTATTAGTAATATTAGAAATTTAAATGTTATTTCAAAAATAAAAAAGATGATGTAATAGTAGCTTACTTATAAATAAATCCATTTTGAATATGATTTTAAGTTAGTAGATTTTTTTTTTGTGCTTTTAAAAATATTATATTTTAAAGTAGTGTCATTTTATTTTGCTTTCTTATGTCATTTTGAGGTATATATTGTTATCAAATTATTTAAAATAAGAGAAGGAAAAATAAACTTTATAAAGTATCATTTTAAAATATAACATATACTTAAAGCACGTAAATAGAATTATGTCTTTTAAATCTATTTACTGTATTTAAGCATTATTTAAGTTTGAATTTGGCTCAAATTATAGTTTGTTATAGTTGGAATTAATTTCGACTCAATTACAACTTTAAATTTATGTAAATTCTTAATTTCAAATTGTTACTGTACCAATTTTATTATAATCAGTAATGTTGTATTAGTTTATTGTAATAAAATATAAATCATATATTCATATCCAAATTAGGGATGAAATTTTTTTTTTCAAAATTTGACGTCAGTAAATAAGGAAAAAGTAGAATTTATAAATTCATCAACAATAATTTCAAAATTTAAAATATTAGTAACTAAATATCAAAAATTTAGATAAACATAATTTCCGTAAAAACTACCAAAAACATAAAATAAAATAAAAAATACAAGGATGGATATTGGAGGAAATTTTTAGAGTTATAAATATATAAATATACCAGACATATTTTTTAGTTAGACTTACTAAAACTTATTTCATATATCTATACCATTATATATATCTTTGAACTCTTATGATGTTTTTATTTGCTAAAACCACCTTATAAAAAAGGGGAAAGGTGAAATGAAAGTTTATAAATGGTTTAATTGTATTTTTGATATTTTAATTTATTAAAGTTATAGTTTTAGTCTCCTTAGTTTTATAAATGAACAATATAGTCTCTTTAATTTTATTAAAATTGTAATAAAGTTATAATTTTAGTCTTATAATTTTATCTTGAGAGATCAAAATTATAATTTTAATAAAATTATGATATTATATTATTCAGAATAAAACTATAAAATCCAAAATTATAACTTTGATAAATTAATAAAATAAAAAATATATTAAACCTTTATAAATTTTAAGAAACAGTATAATGATGAGATAACATTATTAATTTTTATATATAAAAAATATTATTAAATATTATACATTTTTGGAAAAATAATCTAGACTTCAAAAATTATTTATTATTTTAAAATTTTAAAATAAAATAAACAATAAAGAAAAAATAAATTGACATGCAATTAAAATGTTAATATTTATATATATATAATAAAAATTATTTAAGTTTTTACACTAACATTATGAACATGCGAGGGTGGAGGGTATAAGGGAGACAAAGGGTTGTGGTCCCCACGTAAGCACTCACTCACCAGTCCCCACCGATGCTTAATTGGGTCCCACCCACCAGAGTGGGCGCGTGGCATTTTTCCTCCGCGGTCAAATAAAAAGAAGGAACGTGATAGCATGCTTATAGCAGCAGCCCCGCCCCACTCCTGACTCCTGAGGCTTGTCTCCTTATTCCCTTCTCCCTCCATAAATTTGAACGGGAACTCTGAACATGGGTGTTTTGGTCATTTTACCAAACCTTTGACTGCATTTTTCACTTTCAAAATCAGTCGAACTTTGTAATTGTCACGCGCCTTTAGCTTGATGGAGGTCTACCTGAGTTTAATAAATAAAATTTAAATAAATTTTTTTTTAAGTTATATTCAAAGATACATTTAAATATTTCTATATATTTTTTAATTATTTGTTTATATTTTTAAATTACATTTTTATTTGTATTTGTACTTATATTTATTTTTATTTTTTTACCTTTTATAAATATTGTGTTTTAATTATTATTTTTTGAATTTTTTTCATTAATTTCTTAAAATAAAAAGTATAAATAAATTAATAAATAAAATAAAAATTCAAATATACCAATACATCTGAATATAACTTAACAAACATATTAAATAATATAATTATTAGTTTTTTTAAATAAGTTAATTTAAAAATTTAGTATTCAATTTATTAATTTCCCAAAAAGTTTAATTATTAATAGATAAAATATTTTTATTTTTATTTTTATTTTTCTTTATAAGAATTTTATATTATTAAAATTTATAAATAATATATAATCACATGTATACTTGATAAAACATTCATTTTTTGTTAACTTAATTTATACACACATATAATATAGAAGAGGGATTAATTCACACTAGTGTCAAAATTAAGATATTTACACTTATGAATATTTTATTATAAGTGTAATTTTTATTAATATATTTTTTTAATTAAAAATAATTACCACGCCAATCTTAATTACATGCTAAATTAAAAAAATATTAACAATAAAACATACCGCAAATACTTATTACTTTCTTATATTTTAAAATTATTTTTCATGATATAATTATGAGATACAAAAAAAATTTATATTAATTTAAAATTCTATGAAAATAGTGATCTTCATAATATAAATTTTTAATCCAATTATAAATCTGGTAAAAAATTCATTTTATAAATAATTATTTAATAATATAAAATTAATTTTGATTTACAATGATTGATTTTGATAGATCCCTCCTAATCATATACATATAAGTATACATTATATTTATTATTCTATTAACGAATGATTGAAGCCTCATATTTTTCATAAACAAACCAAACTTAATCCGTCCACTTATATATAAGTAAAATCGGTGTTTCATGTGAGAATTTTGTATGAGGATTGAAATAATTTTAAAATGGTGCCTTATAATAGCATTAAAAATAAAAATAAAATCTTATGTATTGAAAAACACTTGAATGAATTATTTTTACAAGAAAAAATATATTTTTTAAAATATAATAATGTAAGCTTGATTGAACATTTTTTTTAAATATTATATTCCGTTAATTATCAAATGGTGATCATGTGCATGTGATGGATAGTAAAAATTCCTAATTAATGCTATATGATTTTACAAAATTCTCCCAATCCACTGGGATAGAAAATATATGTTAAGCTTAATTGTATTTTTTATACTGGAAGGAAAACTATTATGTGTTTTATTCCGTTAATTATCAAATGGTGATCATGTGTATGTCATGGATAGTAAAAATTCCTAACTAATACTATTTGATTTCACAAAATTCTCGCAATTCACCCGGGTATAAAATATATGTTAGGCTTAATTATATTTTTGGTCATCTTAATTTAAAAATGACATTCAATTACCGAAAGGAACACCATTA
Source organism: Ceratonia siliqua (assembly GCA_034509205.1). Taxonomy (NCBI): domain Eukaryota; kingdom Viridiplantae; phylum Streptophyta; class Magnoliopsida; order Fabales; family Fabaceae; genus Ceratonia; species Ceratonia siliqua. The sequence continues at coordinate 4,115,575 of JASKGM010000009.1, forward strand.
TGTGCTTTATTCCATTAATCATCAAATGATGATTATGTGCGTGTCATGGATAGTAAAAATTCCTAACTAATGCTATTTGATTTCATAAGATTCTCCCAATTCACCCGAATATACAATATATCATGTTAAGCTTAATTACATTGTTGGTTCTTTTAGTTTAAAAATGACATCCAATTACCGGAGGGAACATTATTATGTATTTGATTCCATTAATTATCAAATGGTGATCAAGTGCATGTCATGGATAGTAAAAATTTCTAACTAATGCTATATGATTTCACAAAATTCTTCCAATTCACCCCGAATATAAAATATATGTTAAGCTCCATTATATTTTTTACATTCTTAATTTAAAAATGACATCCAATTATGGGAAAGAACACTATTATGTGTTTTATTATGTTAATTATCAAATGGTGATCCGGCCTGTGCATGTCATTGATAGTAAAAATTCTTAACTAATGCTATCTGATTTCATAGAATTCTCCCAATTCACCTAGATATAAAATATATGTTAGGTTTAATTGCATGTTTGATCCTCTTAGTTTAAAAATGACATCCAATTACTGAAAGGAACACTATTTTGTGTTTTATTCCGTTAATTATCAAATGGTGATCATGTGCATGTCATGGATGGTAAAAATTCCTAACTAATGCTATCTGATTTCACAAAATTCTCCCAATTCACCCGGATATAAAATATATGTTAGGCTTAATTGTATTTTTGGTCCTCTTAATTTAAAAATGATATCCAATTACCGGAAAGAACACTATTATGTGTTTTTTTATGTTAATTATCAAATGGTAATCATGTACACATCATGGATAGTAAAAACTCCTAACTAATGCTATATGATTTCACAAGATTCTCCCAATTCACTCGAATATAAAATATATGTTAGGTTTAATTGTATTTTTTTTTCTTAGTTTTAAAATGACATCCAATTACCGGAAGGAACACTATTATGTGTTTTATTTCATTAGTTATCAAATGGTGATTATGTGCATGTCATGGATGGTAAAAGTTCCTAACTAATGCTATCTGATTTCACAAAATTCTCCCAGTTCACTCTGATATAAAATGTTACTATCTCATTATTTAACTCTTTTTACTTTATTACTTTTAGTGTTAATTAAAGTTTACTATTTTGTAGTTAGGCACATTTTTATTTTATTACTTTGTATTTTGACATTCAACAATTTACTACCTTGTGTTTTTCTCAAATTTGTACTAAATTATTATTATGATTGTGTACATTATTGAGTTAGGGAAAAAAAAAATACTCTTGACAATCTATTATCTTGTGTTTCTTTCCATTAGCACTTTATTACCCATTGCTCTTGCGCTGTTAAGCTTTTAATAAAATTCTTCAATTTTTAGTCAATTCTCACAAATTGAAACTACATTTTTATATTTTAATTTATACCTGATAAAAAAACTAAAAAAGTATCTCTTATTAATTGTTAAATTTAATTACTAGAACACTACTCTTCACGTGACAAACATGTGCACTTACCGTCTAATAATTAACACAATAAAAATACATAATAGTATTAAGGTAATTTGAATGTCACCTTTTGAATTAACATAAAATAACAAAGTCAAATTACCTTATAATAGTAACACTAGTATTAGTTGACTTGAAAATTGAAAGTTCAAACTCCTACTCTTTCTTCACATTAAAATATTATCTATGGTAAAAAAAAAAAAATACCTTATAGTAAAACATATTTTATCTTAATGTTTTTTTAATAATGTCCTAGAAACGGACAAGTGAGACAAAATTGATGTGGATGAAAAATCACTTTCTGGAATTTGGTTTAATTTGTCGTTCTCTCAGATTTGTACTGAATTATTGCTGTGATTATGTACATTATTGAGCTATGAAAGAAAAAATACATGCTCTGCTGCCAAGCCAACTAAGCCTAGTACTAGTAGGCTACTAAACTAAACATGAGGAAAGCAAGCTCCTCCTCCATCTAGACTTCTCCAACCGCGCTTCGGTCCCTCTCGTACTCCCATCTACTTCACTGCCAAATATAAGAAAATTACAACTCTACAATACAATATGGCCATGGCTTAGGTATGCATATAATTGCCCTCAATATTCGCTCGTCTCATATTATAATAAAAGTTATTTTGGGTACTCTCTTAATAATTTGTTTTTGAGTTAAAATAATTTTTAACATGATATCATAGCTTGTATAATTAAGTAGTCAAGAATTGGATCATTATCATTTATATTTTTTACAATTAAATTATTTATGGATCATTATCATTCATATCTTTTACAATTAAATTATTTATGCTTTAAGTTCAAAAGTAGTTTCAACGGTATGAAAAAATGTGGTAGATATTATAATAAAAATTATTCATAAATCTTTTATTAATAACTTAAATTTTTTGATTGAAATAGTTTTTTTACTAATTTTCTTATGTCTGAGTTCTTAGAAATGATTTTCATACATCTTAAAGAACGACTTAACAATCGTCACATATATTTCGTTGTTAAAGATTTTTAGTGTCGATAAACAAAATTCAACATTGAAAGATAATTTATTGGGATGACTTTTGAATGTTATAAAAAATATAGATTTAGTTACAAATATGCTTTTTATAATATTTTTTTTTCTGGACTGTTGTTTTAACACCAGAAGCAATCTATTTTCATTTAAATCTGTTGTTAGACTAGAAACATGAGAATTATTCTTCAACAATTATTTTCGTAAAACAAATATATACATACTTCTCCATGGTGGTTAAAGACAAAATCCTTAACTTCAAAATTTGTTGTTCAATTTCATCCATTTTCATATAATTTATTATAGAGAGAAGAGTTATATGTGTATATCTCTATTCACAACCAATAATTTTTTGTTTTTTATGCCCACCTTAAAATTTCTACTTATATTTTTGTTAATCCCAACAACTTAATAATAATAATAATAAGTGTTAATATAACTTTTAGTCCTTACAATTTCACTCAATTTTTATTTTAATCCTTATAGTTTAGTTGTGTCTAATTGAATTCTTACAATTTCAATAACTTTTACTTTGATCCTTACCAGTTAATATCATTGTTAAAGTGATAAAAAAATAATCATATGGCATGCCTACATGTAAATTTATTATGTAGTTAATTTTTGACTACTTTAATAAAGATATTAACGATGTTAAGTAAATCTTTAATAGTAAGGACCAAAGTGAAAATTATTAAAATTATAAAAATTCAATTAAACGAAATTAAGTTATAGGAACCAAAGTAAAAATTATTGAGACTGTAAAAATTCAATTGAACGCAAGTAAATTATAAGGATCAAAAGTTATATTAACCCTAATAATAATAATAATAATAATAATAATAATAATAATAATATGACATGATTTAGAATTATTTGAGCAAATGATTTTTGGTTGACATAATGTCTATTTTTATTATTATATAATTTGATGCGTTCATGTTCACATTGCAATACCATGATTGTATACAAACCCCGCAAAATTACTTTCTAACCCTTATTATCGACATTTTCTTATATCTATCAATTATTTTTTATTTAAAAATTAAATAATCACCAATATAATTATTTAATTTAAAAATCAAACTAAATAATCACATTGTACAATTGCTTAGTTTTCATATATAAAAGGATAAGTTTATAAACATCTTGTTATTTTACGAAGTTCAATATTTTGTGTCTGGAAATTCTTTAAGTCTTTTCACAATTCAATAATCTCAAAATAAATTTAATGACAAGAAAAGCCAATGTCCTAAAACATCAAACTCTTTATATGGTGAGGTCCTTTTTTGCTAAGGTAGGTCTTGTAATAGTCTCTACAGTAGGTTATCGCACAAACAGAAGTTAGAAGGTGACTCCGACAAGCTATGGGGGAAACCAATCAGACTAATAATAAGATAATATGAAAGCGTACTTCAAGATTGATGACCTTAGGGTGTTAATTAGAGTGATACATGAGTTGGGTTAAAAAAATTATTTTCTTAAAATGATCTATAAAATTTAATTTGATCTTAATCTTATAAGATTAGCATATTAAACGAACAGGATATGAAAAAAAATATTATAAAATTTCATAATAAAATCAAATAAAAATTATTAATCAATCATCCTCAATAATTATATAAAATTTTTATACATAACAAAAAATTATCAATTTATCATAGAATTAATTTTCACAAAGATAATAACATGAAATTAAAACCAAAAGAATTAATTAATTATTCTCAACAATCATATTTGAATCTTTCATAAATAAATTTAGTATAATTATTGAGTTGTCATCATCTTCTTCATCTACAAAACATAAATTATGACCAAAGTTAGTAACAATAATGAGAATAAAAAAAATTGAACAAGTTTAAAGTTAATAATCTTACTATTATAAACAAAATCATACAACTAATTACAGGTACAAATAAAGGCTTGCACATAATTTCTAAGAAGAAAACATCGTTATTTGTTGAGAATACGTACGAATATTAAAAGCTGATTACTAGCTTGTACGATAGTGATTGAAATACTTAATAGATCATATGCCATCCTTAATAATACAGGAAATCAATATTTATGATCATTCTAATATTACAAAACATATAAATTTTTAAAAAATTGAAGTAATAATTGGTAAAGGCTGTGTAAGACATTAAAAGTCAAAGACTAAGTGGACTAGAAAATAAAAAAGAAAAAGGAAAAAAGAAGAGAGTCAATCCGGCCCATCAAGGTTGACGGGTCAAATCTTAAATAAACTTATCAAAATCGTTATTCAAAATCCGCCTTTAACACTTACATATAAGGAACATGCATGAGGACATTTAAGTCTTTTCTTATTTAATAAATAGTATAACCAATGATAATTAAGATTATGTAATTTTCAATGAGACATTTGTAAAATCGTTATAATGTTATCAGATAGACTGAGGTTGGCTTTGACCTATGGAGGAGTTGGTCGCAACTAGGCAATGTTAATTTAGACCAAGACTAGAGACAAGCAAGAGTGAAAGAGGAGATATCGAGCTCAGTGAGATTATGTATACTATAAAATTATTGTACAAAAAATTAATACACAATCCCTATCGATAAAGGGAATGGTAATAGGAAGAATTAAGACAATAAAGAAAACGAGACGTGAACTTTTGAAGGAAGAAAAAGATGTCGGATGGCGGTATGCAGAATTGAATAACAAATGGGGATGAGGATGATTGTGTTTCAAGCTTTACTCTTATCTTAGATATATGCTTTAGTAACATTAATGATTCAAAGTTATTGCCCATCATACTATTTGCTTTAGTGAAGTCAAAACTGTGCTCAGAAAGCGACAAAATCTAAGTATATCCCTCTATAATATAGTATTACTTAAGCATCAACAATCATCCCATCATAGTGAGAGCTACAATAACCTTCCTTTTTAATAATGCTTTCTAAAACATATTTAATTCACAAATTAACTCATTTTCTTCAATTTCAAACACTAATATTGTAATTTAAAATGATATTATGACATATTATATTCTCTTTGGTATTTCAAAAATACTTTTAGAATATGATTAGGTATTGTTTTGAAACAAATGCTTTTAGAGACAAAAAAAAAGAGAATTTTCTCTATTATCAATTGAAGACTGAGTATACTAATATATTGTTTTTTCACTCATATTCATTTTAGATATTTTAAGATACATGATGGTATTCAAAATACAGGTATCCAAGGTATTTGACAAACGTAAGATGCCTCCATCTTAGTGGGATTGTATACTAGAAAGGAAAATATAGAAATCTCCCTAGTTTAAATTGTAGTTTAATAAATTTTTAAAATGATTTTGATGAATTCTTTAAATTAAATATGAGAATTTAAATATTATAATATTTTATATTATAACATTTAAGATGAGTATATTGAATGGGTAACATTGCTGTACAGTATAAATATTGAATATTGGCAAACCCCTTAAAATGGAAAACAATGTACGGAATAAAACATGGCAGCATCTACAAGAAGCTAAGTTTTGGAAAATACAAAATACTCATTTGCTATCTGTTAAAACCAATTACATGGAGAAAAAGAAAAGGATTGGAAAATTGGACCTTTGCGAGTGTCATGGTTTGGCAGATTTGAGATTTTTATATGTTCTAACTGAAAGAGTTTGGCAAGGTTGTTTCCACTTTGAATCCAATTCCAATGCCTGCAAAATAAGGGTCTAATGATCACCAAAAATTGGTCCCAAGATCTTATTGATTATAAGGAGTGAATGGTTCAAATAAAGACAGACACTGCCTTCTTTGATTGGAATTGTCCAGACATGGTGGTATAAGCATTTAATAATATTTGTGGTCCATGCCTCTGTTTAGGACAAGGTTCTCACCTGAATCTCCATGCTGGAACCAAGGAATGTAAGATAGAGCCTTAGCCCTGAAATACCATAAAGGCAAAAGAGGGAAGGGAAAGCATAAACTAAAGAATCCAGTAATATTATTTATACAAAATTCTGTTGGATCAATCATTTATTACTAAGTAAAAAACTATACCCATTAATCAGATCATAATATTTTCTACCAAATCATATTAGTCTAAGTATCAAATTTTTATCATGACTTAATCCACCATAAGATAGTTGTTGTCATACCTTAGTCAACAATTTCCTCTTAATCAACATACCTTATGCATTGTTGTCATATCTTAGTCAACAATTTCCTCTTAATCAACATACCTTATACATAAAGTGTTAGTACATTTAAATTTGATAAAATAAAATTTAAGTAAAGTTATTTGAATTTGGATATAATAATAAAGTATTGTGTATATGCAAATAACATAACTCGTATCTATGCAAGCAAAAAGAAGGAAAAATAAAGAAAACTAAAGGGAAAGAAAATGGGTTTATTTTAAAAAACGGTATGGGGGGAATATGGTGGGAAATTGATATGTCTGTCTTGGATCCTGCGAGAGACATTATCACTATTAGACAGATTCATCAATTTGTAGCCAAAGAAAAAGGAAACAAGGGAATGATGAAAAGTGGGAGCAAAAGAAAAGGGGAAAAGAATTTCAAGAAAATTTAAAGTATAGATGTGTATCAGACAAAGGTAGTATACTGAGGTAAGAGAAAGAAAGAGAAAGAGAAAGAGAAAGAGAACTAGAGAGTGAAAGACGAGCTGCAAATAAAGGAGAGTAGTAGTGGTGAGTACTGAGTAGAGGGATATAGAAGATGAAGTAGAAGCAGTTCAGTCTCTCTCTTTCTCTCTCTCTCTTTCATGTCCACCAACAAAACCCACTGAAGAAAATTATCATGATGAAACTCCCTCTGCACCCAGCACTCCGAAAAAGCAATTCTCTTCCTCATCAAAACCTTCCTTCCCTTAAATTTACCTCTCTGAACACCCCTCTCCTCTCACCCACAACCCCAAAACCATGAACTCTTTTCTTTTCTTTCTCACATTCTCCTTCTTTTGCCAAATATACCTAGTTTTCTCTGCTACAACTCTGCCTCTCCAACTCTTCTCTTTGCTTGCACTAAAATCTTCCTTCATAGACCCTCTGAAGACCCTCCATGACTGGGACCCCTCCTCCACCTTCTCCAAGTCTAATTACCAAGGCCCAGTATGGTGTTCATGGTCAGGTATCACTTGTCATCCGAAAACAGCCCAAATTACCTCCCTTGACCTCTCTCACTGCAACCTTTCTGGCACAATTTCACCAGAAATCCGGTATTTAACCACCCTAAACCACTTGAATCTAAGTGGAAATGACTTCAGTGGAACTTTCCAAGCAGCCATTTTTGAACTTAGTGAGCTGAGGTCTCTAGATATCAGCCACAACTCCTTCAATTCAACTTTCCCACCTGGGATATCGAAGCTCAAGTTCTTAAGGGTCTTCAATGCTTACAGCAACAGCTTCGTCGGCCCTCTACCACAAGAATTCATCAGACTCCGGTTTCTTGAGCAGCTCAACCTTGGCGGGAGCTACTTCAGCGACAGGATTCCATCAGGTTATGGCAGTTTCCCAAGATTGAAGTCACTTTATTTGGCTGGCAATGTCTTGGAAGGTCCGATACCACCTCAGTTATCCTTCTTAGCGCAGCTAGAACGCTTGGAAATCGGATACAACCAATATTCAGGAGGACTACCAGTGGAACTGGCATCCTTATCTACTCTTAGATATTTAGATATCTCCTCTGCTAACCTTTCTGGTCCTGTGATCCCAGAACTCGGCAACTTGACCATGCTGGAGACCTTATTGCTCTTCAAGAATCGCTTTACTGGTGAAATCCCATCAAGCTTGGGCAATTTGAAAGCTCTCAAGGCTCTTGATTTGTCAGATAACCAACTCACTGGGTCTATTCCTACAGAACTTGCCATGTTAAAGGAACTGAACATTTTGAGCTTAATGGACAACAAGCTAACCAGCGAGATACCACAACGGATTGGAGACCTTCCCAACCTCGACACTCTGCATCTATGGAACAATTCACTGACTGGTATTCTCCCACAAACGCTTGGCTCAAATGGGCTACTCCAGAGACTAGATGTATCCACCAATTCACTCACAGGTCCAATCCCACCAAGTGTTTGCAATGGAAACAAGCTCGTCAAGCTTCTCCTCTTCCACAACAAATTTGATGGCGCACTCCCGGCATCACTTGCAAACTGTACCTCGTTAACAAGGTTTCGAATCCAAAACAACCATCTCAACGGTTCCATTCCACCTGGGTTTGGTCTCCTCCCAAACCTAACGTACGTTGATATGAGCAACAACAACTTCGTGGGTCAAATTCCTGGAGATTTCGGCAATGCCATCAAATTACAGTACTTAAACATCTCTGGGAACTCCTTGGGCAATCCATTACCTAGTAACATCTGGAACGCCACCAATCTTCAGATTTTCTCAGCAAGTTCATCAAAAATCATAGGCCAAATCCCAGATTTCATCGGCTGCCAGAGCATCTACAAAATCGAATTACATGGAAATGCTCTGAACGGTAGCATCCCTTGGGACATTGGCCACTGCGAGAAGCTTCTTCTACTGAATCTCAGCCGCAATTCACTCACCGGTATCATCCCTTGGGAAATCTCTGCTCTTCCCTCCATCACCGACGTTGACCTCTCCCACAATTTCCTCACCGGCACCATTCCCTCCAACTTCAACAACTGCACCACCCTCGAAAACTTCAACGTCAGTTTCAACCTCCTCACCGGACCCATTCCTTCTTTGGGCTTAACCTTCCCAAACCTGCACCCCTCCTCTTTCACGGGCAACGATGGCCTCTGCGGATCCATTCTCGCGAAGCCCTGCGCGGCGGACACCCTGGCCGCCGCGAACAACGAAATCGAGCTCCACAAGAAGCAGCCGAAGAAAACAGCCGGTGCAATCGTGTGGATCATCGCGGCGGCGTTCGGGATCGGCCTTTTCGTTCTCATTGCCGGGACCCGCTGCTTCCGTGCAAATTATAACCGTCCATTCAGCGACGACCACGAGATCGGACCGTGGAAGTTAACGGCGTTCCAACGTTTGAATTTCACGGCGGAGGATGTGCTTGAGTGCTTGTCAATGTCCGATAAGATCTTAGGGATGGGGTCCACTGGCACAGTCTACAAAGCAGAAATGCCAGGTGGCGAGATCATAGCGGTTAAGAAGCTGTGGGGCAAGCACAAGGAGAGCAACATCAGACGGAGGAGAGGGGTTCTAGCGGAGGTTGAGGTGTTGGGGAACGTGAGACACAGGAACATAGTGAGATTGTTAGGATGCTGCAGCAACAGGGAGTGCACGATGCTGCTCTATGAGTATATGCCCAATGGGAATTTAGATGATTTATTGCATGGCAAAAATAAAGGGGATAATCTGGTAGCTGATTGGTTCACGAGGTACAAGATAATTCTGGGGGTGGCTCAGGGGATTTGCTATCTTCACCATGACTGTGATCCCGTGATCGTGCACCGTGATCTGAAGCCCAGTAATATATTATTGGACGGTGAGATGGAGGCCAGAGTGGCAGATTTTGGGGTGGCCAAGTTGATTCAGAGTGATGAGTCCATGTCTGTCATTGCTGGATCCTATGGCTACATTGCACCAGGTGCGCCTTCAATCTTCATCCCCTATATTTTCTGCTTCTTAATTTTTTTAATAAAAAAATTAGGTTTAAATGCAAAAAATAATAAAATTTTAAATAAAAAATTATTTGATATTAAGGGATGAAAATTATATATATATATAAAGAGATTTTGTAAAACCTTCATACTTTGGTAATTATTACTTCCTAGGTTCATCTTCGTTACCTTCATTTTTCCATGTGACAAAGTAGAAAGCATGGTAAGAAAAACGATATTTTTATATTATTATTTATTTAGAATTTTCCTATTAATTACTATAAAATAATAAAATCAAAACATTTTATAATAAGATATTACATATAAAAAAATTATAGAAATTTAATAATATAAAAATAACACAATTCATGGAACACAGTATTTACTATTTACACGTAAATCTTATGTGTTAGATATTTAAAGTTTAAATTAGAGTTGATTACGGCTGTGAACCTTATTTTTATAATTAAAAAAAACTAAATTAAAAAATTAGGGTTATTTAGAACGATTATTTTTTTTATTTTTTAAAATAATTATAAAAAATAATTTTTATAAAATGAAAAAAATTATTTGAATGAAAATAATTTTTATTAGTTGTTTTTTGTTTTTTTAAAAAATAGAAAACAAAAATAAATGAAAATATGTTAAATTTATTCTCTTTTTTATTTTTTAATTATTATTTTAAAAAATAATTGATAAAAAAACTTGTCAAAACAAGTATTTTTATTTATAGAAAAAATAATAATTTTTTAAATTCATTCTAAACAAGCCTATCTAAAATCAAATTTAGTTCAAATATTAATTTTTATTTTAATTCATTATTACAAAGTATACAAGAGGAGATATCCTTCCTGTTGAATCTTTTTTAGTTCGATAAAAATATTTTATTTATACAGGAAAAGTATTGTCATTTTAACTAATGAAAACGACATTTAAACCTATGCGTTTCATATCTGTATATGAATTTTTGCAATGTGAATGAATACTGAGCACATCTTTGAAGGATGGCCATACTAAAAGAACGGCGCTGGGAACTTTGTGAACTAATTTCGGTGGGCATGTTTACGAAGAGTCTTTTTCTTTATCTTTAACTTTCACAGCCTCCCCATTTGACTAATTATTTTTTAGATAATTATTTAAAATTATAATTAGAGATGCTGTATTTTTATATTATATTTTTTGACATTCAAATTTACTTTATGTAAAAAGCATAATATCCATGTAAGAACACAATACTCCTAATAAAAATTATATCGTATGATATTTTATTTATTTGTAATTATAATAAATAATTTTGAATTTGAAGTATGAAATAGAAAAATAAATCTTATAATTTTTAAAATATAATATATTTAAATACTTCCTCTTTTTTCTATTGCAATATCTACAAATATTTTATTGGGTCCCATTATGAATATTGTCAATTCCCAAACCCCCTTGGAATTATGAGGATGTTGACTTAATAGTGTTGGTTCGTTGATTAAAGTAAAAGGCTAAAGTGACGACCAAGTTGTCTTACTCTGTGTTAGCTGTAGCTGATCGTTAAGGCCGTGTTTGTTTTTGCAGAGTATGCTTATACCCTACAAGTTGATGAGAAGAGTGATATTTATAGCTATGGAGTGGTGTTAATGGAGGTTTTAAGCGGCAAACGATCAGTGGAGGCAGAATTCGGTGATGGGAATAGCATTGTGGATTGGGTTAGGTCTAAAATCAAGACTAAAGATGGCATCGATGACATACTAGATAAGAATGCTGGGGCTGGGTGCACGCCAGTGAGGGAGGAGATGATACAAATGCTTAGAATTGCATTGCTTTGCACTAGTCGAAACCCAGCAGACCGGCCTTCCATGAGAGATGTTTTATTGATGCTACAAGAGGCCAAGCCGAAGAGGAAATTGCTTGATAGTGTGGTAGGCATATGTGGTGTTACTGGTGACAATATGACTGATGGTAGTGATGGCAGTGATGATGTTCCTTTAGCATGTCAAAGTTTACCGGGGAAATCTAATATGTTCATATGATTTAAATGAGATTTTTCTCTTTTTTTTCTTTGATATTTTTCATATTGTGGGGGATTGGTATAGGAGAAAGTGATTTTCTAATTTTACTTTCCAAGGAATTTTCAAGTGTTTCTTGTCCTTGTTTTGCCTGTGTTATATATATATGGTTATGGCTTTTGTTTGTTGAAGCTTAATATATATTATATGAGGGGTGTGCTGCACATAAGATTGCCTTGGACTAGTGTAGTAAAATAATGAATTCTATGTTTCTAACCAATTGAAAAGATTTTTTGATCAATCCAAACATTATTTCAATTCCATTAATAAAGAGAATTGTAAATATCACATATCCATCAACCATGGAACAACTAAAAGAAAGATTAATTCTTTGAAGTGAATTTAAGTGATTTCCTATATGCCTTTTTAAATATTTCTAAATGTTTCAACTATTCATGAAACATGAGAAACAACAATTTTAGGTATTAATGCAGGTTTAATAATTCTAGAATCATCAATGATTGATAACATTAGGAGTATTTTGTCCAAAGCGAAGCACTACCAACTAAGCTATATCCCCCAAAGCCAAGTGGAGCATGCATGAAGGAGTTAGATGCTTCTTCTATTCTTCTCCTTGGCACAATTAGGCCATCCTAGACTTAAACCAGATACCTCGCCTGTGAAGTAAATCATCGCACCTATGGTCCAAGCAATTGGGAGAGAATCAATAGAATTCCCTTTCAGGAGTGATTCATCCTTTTCGAACACAGCACACAACTCTCCGTTGTACTACGCTCTCCAAGTGTGCTTGTTCAACTCGTAAGTTGGTTTAAGTTACATTTGAGTTTAATTTTTCTCAAAATTTAAAATGATGCATATTAATATATGGCTTATTTATCTGACCGTAGCATTAAAAGTATATATATGAACTATTTATTTTTGTGTGATGTACAGATATAAATGTGTAAATGACATCTTGGCTTACTCGTAATAAAAGAGAACATGTTCTTGGTAGCCCTTCCATGTATAATAGGTACCCCAAATATTTCCCTAAGTCTTTTGTAAAAAAAAATTAATAATCAACTGTACCTGGCATCTCATTCTCTTAGTAATTCCATGTGCACATAAAGCTTTTGACTTTCCCTAATTAACTTTCATTCTCAATGCCCTGCAAAACTCATTTAAGGTAGCATTTATCACCTGGGCTTGGGCTACCATGACATGAGCAAAAAGATTATGTCATCCGCAAAACAAGAGAAATTAAGGGGGCTTCCTTAGCACATCTCAAGGCTTTCCATTCTTGTCTATCTACTTTATTTTGAATAAGGAGTGAGAGTTATTCTATGCATAAAGACAAACAAATATGGTGAAAGGGGATCTCTTTGTCGGATTCTTCTCTTAGGTTGAAAAGACGATTATCATTCACTATTCCAAATAATAACAATGGTAGTAGCAGTAACACAATTCATGATAAGTTGAATAGATCTCTATGGGAAGCCAAAATCTCTTAAAAGACAATGTAAGAAACCTCAAACCATTCGGTCGTATGCCTTTTCAAGGTTAATCTTAATAGTCGGTAGCTTATTTTCTAGTGTAATTTGTTAATGCTGTGACACATGATCATGAGACTGGTAAGAATGCATTAACTAGGTAAACCCTAAAGAGTACACTTGGCCAACGTGTCCACAGTACAACAATGCACCATTTTTTTTATTTATCACAATAACGGGTGTCCCCAAGTTCGTACTCATGACACCTTATTAAAGGATTTATTCATTGGCTCTCTTGGCCGCCAGCTCTTCTATAGTTCTTCTAAAATAATGCATCATCTCTTGGGCAATAAAAATATTATCAGTAATACCCCTACCTGGTAAGAAGCTACCTTGCAATGGGTTAATAATATCCTCCAAAAAGGGACTAATTCGATTAACCATGATGTTTGAAATTAATTTAAATAGGATGTTGCATAGACTGATAGGTTTGAATCCTTTAATACTTGAAGGTGGATCATCCTTGGGAATCAAAACAATGAGAGTTTATGCCAAAGTGAGGGGAAGGTTCCTATAGCAAAGGCACAACTTACTAAATCATAGACTAAATCACCCATAATGTGCAAATAATATTTAAAGAAAATTGGTTGGAAGCTATATGGACCAGGGGCTTTATAACTCTTCATACTGGCAAAGCCAACCCAATTGTTGAGCAAAAGCTTATTCTTGTTCCTATCATGATCTAAGTCAGACGAGATATGATTGATTGGGATTTGGGAGATATGATCTGCATAAAGTAACTCCACTAAAGCTTAAGGGATGACGAGATTGGGTTGGGATTGAGGGCTTAGAAATAACCACATATAGGGATTGAGAGGTAGTGATCTTAGAAACGGAGAATTGGAGATGGGCTCAAGGGATGCAAAGTACCAAAATGGCTTATGTAAGAAAAAAAAAATATAGTTATTATATAATGTATATGGGTTGCTTCATTCTGGTTTGGCTGGTTTTGTTTGGTTTTATACACCCCTAAGTATTGTAATCGCGTTAACTTTATGATTATAATTCATAATGATTTTATCTTATTGCATTTGTTCACAATCACGATTCACTACAATTACAACACAACCATAATGGGAATTTAAAATCACAATAACAAGAACTAAGAAGGCAAAGAAAATAATAAAAACTACTAATTCCATAAAACTAAAGAGTTGTAAAAGTAAAGTTCTTTAACATTTGTAAACCCAATGTCAAATGTTCAAAATGATATGAAATTAAGCATAGGAAATTCTCTACAATCCATAACTAAAACCATGCACTGTATAAAATGTAAGCAAATTGAAAAGTTTTTAAGTTATTACCTACCCAATTGTGATGCAAAGGCAAAGTGAAGTTGCTATGTAGCTAGCTCAGCAGTAATGGTCTTGTTGACTTAGTCTTCTTTCATAGTGTTGCGTTGGTGCTGTATTGTCTTTGTAGCTGTACACTTTAGCTTTATTTTATTTATATATTTATTTTGTATCCTTGCTGGTAAGGCCCTTTGTACTTAGGGCTTTGTTATGCTTTAGCTTCTTAGTTTTTGAAGTTTCGAAGAACTTGAGAGTGTGCCTCTCATTGTAGTAAGATACTGTAGCAGTGGGATATTGTTTTCCAAAGTCTCTTGGTGTGATACCATGTCTGAGGAGTATTTTATCAGTTGAATATCAGTAAATTTATCCTGTCTTGTTTGGTATTTGCTGCTATTTTCAGTATCTGTTTATTGTCTTGGGTTTATCTGGAACAACTTCATCCTATTAGAATTCTATTATGTTTTATTATCCTATTTCTGTTGACTGCCTTTAGGTTATTTGGAACATCTCTATCATACTTGGTATCATAGCTCAACCCGAGCTAGCATAAATGTTGGTCACCAGGAGTGAATATTCTCAGGCGATGGAACGTGAAGTTGAAATAGAGCAACTCGATCTGCAACAACAGATCTCCCAAATAGCTTTAACCCTCAAGCAAATAAACCAACGTCTGAACAACCTGGATGAAAGACACAACTAAGAAGGGGGTATACCTCCTGATCTTGGCAAAAGAGAAGACATTGAGATGGATCCATAGGTGAATACTATAACAAGGGTTCTCGACATCGGCAAAAGAAGGGTAATTCTTCTTGGCACTTGACTCACTAAAAAATGAGCAGCACAAAGGTTATCCCAAGTGCAGGAAATGTCGAGTAATAATTAGGAATAAAATTCCTAGATCGTCTCCTCAGAGAAAGTTGCTTAAATTCAAACTAAAAAATAAAATAAAATAGCAAATAATAAAAATAATGAGGGCACTGGTCAAGGACCATATTCAAAATTGGGGTTTTGATTATTGCAAGGAAAGTAGAATAAAATAAAATAAAACTAGCAACCAAATTAAATTACTGAAATTAATCAACTAAAAAAAAACACTAACTTAACACCAAATTGTAAAGGAAACCACTGCTCAAGCATTAACCAACTAATGAGGAAGAAGGAAAATTAATTCTATATTAAATGACTAATAAAAATTAACACACTAGTTAGAAGACTCAAAATTAACAACTAATTCTATCAAATTAAAATTAGACAACCAAGAAATTAAATAAGCTAAATAATTTTAATCAACAGAAATTAATAAAAGAAATAAAACACTTAATAAATCTAATAATGCTAAAAGATTAATAAGACTAACTAAGAACTAAGCTAGATTAGAGATCAATCAAACAAAACACAAACTAAAATTAAAAAATCCCAAAATAATAATTATAGGGTTATCTATATATTTAAATCACAAAGCTATTGAAATCAATCCATAACAATTGCAATATAAATCAAATGGGAGTTTAAAGAGGCAATAAGACAACTAGAATTAAAGTTAACAAAACACCAAATACTAAGGGACTGTTTGGAATGATTTTTGTTTTATTGTTTTTTAAAAGTTTTTGAAAACAACTCTAAAAAATAGTTTTATAGAATAAAAAAACAAAAAAATTGTTTAGGTAAAAATATTTTTCATCAGTTATTTTTTGTGTTTTTTAGAAAATAGATGACGAAAACAAACCAAAACA
>JASKGM010000009.1:4146209-4164128 GCA_034509205.1 Ceratonia siliqua
TATTTGAATGAGAATATAATTATTCAATACTATGTTATCTAATTATATTTATTTATATCATTATTATTATATTAGAATCATTTAAAATTGAAAAAAAATTATTGTTTAAACTTTTTCGAAATGTTTCTGTAAAAATCTTTTATTTTCATGAAATTTTCGAAACGTTTCCATTTCTTAGATGACCGAAACAGTACCTCGGAACAAAATTTAATACCTTGATGTCTATCAAGTGAAGAATGTAACGCAATTTGTACTGTCAATAATGAGCTTGTTCCTCTAAATAGTGATTTAGCATGTCATCCAACGGTGGGTATGTCATTTACTTCCATGGATGATGTTAAATCATATTATAAAATGTATTCAATGGAATAAGGTTTAAGTTTTCTGATAAGAAACTTAAGGAATGATAAAAAAGGAAGTTGAGATATTTTATACTCATATGTTCTAGGGATAGAACTTGTAAGTCAACGGTTTCAAATTCGTTTAAGACTGTATCACTCTTATGTGTGGATGGTTCAATTTGTATTTACAAAGTTGTTAAAGACAAGATGATTATTGACAAAGTAAGGGAATTGGAATTTGTCATAATATTTGACCGTAATAGTAATTATATCATTTGAAAATATCTCTTATGAAAGAGACATTCACTTTTTGTGCTTGGTTGGAAAGAGTGAAACAATTGCCTTCAAAATATATTTTGTCAAGATGGAGCAAAAATGTAAAGAGATGACATACATATATCAAAAGTAGTTATGATGTGAAGCAATTGAAGTCACAAATCTAAATATTTGATACTTTATGCAAGGAATTTAATGAAATTACTGCTGAGTATGAGGATTTTAATGACTTTCTCCAAAACAACTTGGGACAACTAAAAAGTATATTGAAAATGATGGCTTGTTTCATGAAAACCAATCTTGTTGAATCTGCTTCTACACAACATGAAAAGAAAATAAACATCATTGACAATTCAACCACAACAAATTGAATTTGTAGTTCAAAACGCACTAATCACAAAGGTCGTCCCACTTCAAATGGAAAAGTATCAACTTTAGATAAGGCTGTAAAAAGTTGCAAATAAAGAAAGAAGAATAAGAAAGTTACTCAGATGCCTTGTAATGAGGTTAGCAATGTGTGTCCATAGTTTATAAATTTCTTAATATATTATAGCTAATGTTATGCAAGCATTTTTAAATGTTCACTAATTGCTTATCTTCTCTTACATAGGTTTGTAATATCAGTCTATTGAGTCAGAATGATAGAAACAATTTGAGTTTAAGATCTTCTTTGACAACTAGCAATGGCGATATATATGGTAATAAATTTCCTATTGTTTGTGTAGTTAGAGCTAGTGAATATTCCTATAATGAATGTACAAGTAATTTCCTTAAAATTTTGATAACTTCTCTTCTCTTACATAGGTTTACAATATCAGTCCACTCAGTCAGAATGATGAGAACAACTTAAGTTTGGGATCCTCTATGGCAATTAGCAATGACAATATATATGCTGATAAATTTCCTATAATTTGTATAGTTAGTGCTGGTGAATATTGTAATAATGATGCAACCTTTTGATAGTACATATGATTTATACAAGATTTTGTAGTCGAGACACTAGTGTATGCCTTATGTAACAAATGTGTAAATTTTGATGTTTGAATAATGTATCACATTTTGTTAATGATTCAAGGTTAATGGATGTCATTGTCTTAATTCCTTGAGTTATTTTATGTTAATTAGCAGCATCCCATTTTGGTAATGATTATGGAATTTGTGATGTTAATTTGTTAATCCGTCAGTTATATTTTTGTTCATTAGCACCATAGCATTATGTTCATCCCATTCTATCTATTAGTAGCTTCCAATTTTGTCCATAGCAATATACCATTTATGTTCCAATGCCATAATTCTATTACTTTACTTTTATTCCAATGCCACATACATAACAGACCAATTTGCTGCATACATAACAGACAAATATGCTTTTATTCCAATGCCACAATTCCATAACACTATACAAAACAGACCAATTTGCTGCATACATAACTGAAAAATTTACCTTTATTCCAATGCCAAAATTACATTGCACCACACAAAATATTCCTAATTTGCGGCATGCATAACAGACTAATCTGCTGCAATAATACTTGCTAATGATATCTTAATTCCACAACTTAAATACCTAACTGCCAATTATGACTAGCATACATAATTCCTAATAATCATAAGTGTGTTAAGCTTATTTTGCAGCCACTTATAGTCCCAAAAATTGTTGCACCAACAAAGGAGAAAAATGTACAACCAGTGAGCAACTTCATGTTCATATCATAAATAAACACATGTATGTATCAACCAAAATACACATTAGTTTTTTGCCATGCATATTAGTGGAACAAATTATGAGAATGAGGATGTGGAATCTTGGTTAGGTGCCAGAAATATTTTGATAATGGAGGGCAGTTAAAGGTAGCTGCATTTGACATAGTGAGATTGTAAAAAATTATACTGAGTACTGATGTAGGAAACTAACATCCTATAAAGTTCTACTTCCCCCACAAAACAACTTAAACAATTATGCTTACAAGCAAGTTGTAGGATCATTGCCATGAGTGACATGATTCACATCTAAATGAACAAATAAAGTGAAATAAGAATGCCACTTTAGAAAATGGTAAGACAATTCTGTTACTGACAATTATATTAAAATCACCAATTTAGATCCTTTTTTGTTCTTAGCAACTATTTTACAAGATTCGATTGCACGAAATCAATGAAAATATTCCAAAAAGATGCGAGGTATATATTATGTATTTCTGTTAATAATAAAAGGGTGGCACTAAAATTGTGAAATCATTTTTGGAAAAGCTAGGCAAATGCTATACAGATATTCACTATATAGTTTAACTAAAGTCAGTGGTTGCTCATCCAAAATCCACAACTATAGCCAGAGTTTCATAAGCTTGATTCATAAGGAAAAGAGAAGAGAAACAAAAATCATCACATTGCCTAATAAAAAACAGCATACTAGTAGAATTTCCTCAAAACCTGTGTATGTACTTACCCAAAAGGAAAATCAATTGTGCTAAATGAAAACCCGAAGAAATAGAAGGTTTGATTTAGTGTATTGTGTTATTTTCTCGAGTAATGTTTAACTATTCTCACATAGAATTTATATTTTTGTGACAGTGAAGTTGAAAGAGAGCTTGGTAAATTGTTTTCTAAAGGAGGATTTTGGAGTTTTGGAATTGGAAATCAGTCCAAACAAGCAAGGGCTGGGACAAAGTTTTCAATGCTAGTAGAAGAGATTAGGGAGGGAGTACTGGTATGTATTCATGTAAATGTATGAAATGTGGTTTAATTTCTTTTGTGTTCACAGCAATAGCAAATACTATGTCTTTTATTCTAAAATATAAAGTAAAGCAAGGCTTTTTATTCTTTTCTTTTTTTTAAAAAAAAAGTACTAGTATTCACTAAATTAAAATTTCTTAGTCCACCCACCACCTTAAAGAAAAATCTAACTTCATGATAAATATTTTGTTTATTCTGTATCCTCCCTCTAGAACTATCATTTTATCAATTGTACTGCAATGCAAGTAACATTTTCTACAAAACATATTTATGGTAATTTTTGAATGGACATGTGGACATTATTTTCAACTCAACACTACATCCTTGATTCCTTAAAAAGGTTCTTTCACATATTATAATTTAATTGAAGAATTTGATAATAAACACGAAAAAGAACTGCATGTAAGTTTTATCCTTTTTGAATTATCTGCATTGTCAAATTAACTTAAATGTGGTTTTGGATATTTGAAGATGAAAATGAAGCATTAAAGTATTGTGATTTACAACAAGGAAGATGTCAAGGTTGTGAAGGTATTGCTGAGATCGAAGCCTTGTCGATAACAAAATTTAAATAAAAAAAGAAAGAGCAATAAGTTTGTTTGATGATTGAAACTTCTTACCATAAAATTCTCCATATATTATATAAATATTTAATCTTTACTAGAGAATAAGGGCTCTTATAGTTCTGTTCTGTTGAGGGAGGACACCTCATCTTCTTGAAAGCCTTAAGCTCAATCTCTGAGTTAAGAAATGGTTCGTTGTAGACAATATGGTTTTGGTAGGTGTTTAATAGGCATGAAAGAAGTCACCAGTGTTTTTAGAAAGAAGGCCACTGAAGAGAAAAGGCCGTCAAAGGTCACCATAAGCATCAAAGGTCTATGCCAAATAGAGATGTGACGCTAAAGGGATTTGAGGAAGAGAGTGAGAGGGAAGGGAAAATTTTGGGCGATAATGGGGGGAATTTGATTTAGCTAACACGTAAGAAAAAATAAGAACTAAATAAAAGGGTGTGGGAGTGTGTGAGAATATCATTATTGTTTTTGAAACCCGCTTGATATACCACGAACCTTTTGCTTTTCTTCCCATAGTTTGGGATAAATTTTGTGATGTCCAAACAATAACATGGTGGATGAAAAGGAAAAGTTAAGTGATTATTAGTTCAAACACTACCTTCCTTTCATGGGGTTCTGATTGGGCTATTTTGCAGTAGCACATTAGGATATTGGGCTCTTGGAAAAATGTTGATGATAATGAAAGGTAAGAAAATAATGAAAATGTATGTTGGTCTTATTACAAAAAATTGTCCTTTAACCAAAAAATAACATTCAATTTTATCGTCAGTTTCATATTTGGATTTAATTGTAGTGTGTTTTTAATTTACAGAAGACAGTTGTGTATATTTTTAAAATAGAAGGAAGAACCGTGAAACCAAAGTATTTCTTAGGGGAGGGGAGAGTAATTTACTCAACTTTCAATAAAGGTCCGTGTATATTTTCATAATATAAGAAAATATTGTGTAATTAAGGCATCTTTTAGGGAGGGAGAAGTATTTTACTAAAAAATATTTAGATGGCTTTAGAAATATTGTATTCAAAATAATATTGTATGAAATTTACTTTTTTATTTGGTTCTTCAAATAATTTTATAATGGTGTTTTAAAATACTTAACATTATAAAAAAGTAAAATCTTACAAGATATTATCATGAAACACGAGAAATTTTTGAGTAACATGGTTTACAAATTTTTTTATATATTAAATTAATCATAAATAAATATGTAAATATGTCATGACACTTATACATGAGAAATTATTAGATATACTCATTTTTTATAAATTTGATTAATCATAAATGAATATATTAGAGATAGAATCCACTAAGACTCACCTATGACATGCTTATATATTAATTCATGATTAGTTTGATCTACACATTCTTTTTAAACCAAATCTATTTAAAAAAATCTTTTTAAAGTTATCTGAAAATAATTACCCATTTTTTTGAATATTTGCTAATGGGCCTGATCCACATAAAGCGTGAGGTCAAATGTAGGCCTAAACCAAAACTATTCAAGTTTCAAGCAGCAAAGCCCAGGCCCGTGTTGTCCATAAACGTTTTTCTTTTTAATTTCTGTTCCCTCCTATTTCCTCCTCCCCTCAATCGCTTACAGCACTGCCGTCATCGTACATTTTTTTTTTAATTTTAATTTTTTTTAGGAGAAGTAATTCTAGCGGACGATCCCCCAAACATCAAAATTCAATCTAAATCCTCAATATGGCTTTTCACGTAGCTTGCCCAATTACATGGTACCACTTTCTTTCCCTCTCTTTCTCTTTTAAACTCTTCCTCTGTTCTCTCTCCCTCTCCCTCTCTTCTTCCGTCTCTCAAAGTTTTGATTTTTTTTCTTTTTCCCTCTGTTTTTTGGGTGTTGCAGTCGCCGAATCTGCTTCTGCCCCTTAGGGTTTCCGCCGAGTCTCCACACTGCAGAAGCCAAGAATGAGTTCCTCGACGACGTCGTCTGGGTCCAGAATTTCCTCAAGGACCCCTCCGGAATTAGGTTTTCGGCTGAGTCCTCGCACGCTGTGCAAGTCGCGGTTCCCAAGGTCCCGCCGCAGCAGCCGCCACCGCCCCTGCAATTGCAGTCATCGGTGGTTGGAGATGCGGTGGACGAGGCCGCGTCGACCCAGGCCAAGCGGGTCGCTCTGCAGCGGAAGGGGGCTGCCGCTATGATTGCTGCTGAGGAGTACGCCCGTCGTTTAGAGTCCGGGGATGTGTTGGTGAGGTTTCGGGGATTATTTGTGCATTGGCGTGTTGGTTTATCCATGTTATATCTGTGTGGTTGACTTGGGTTTGACAATGGTGTCTTGAATTTAATGCTTAGTGCAATGAAATTCAGCTAGCTGAGTTTTGATATTTGATTGTCTTGTGTCTATGCTGTGCAATATGCATGTTGTGAAAGCGAGATTTTACTTAAATTACTAATGACCTATAAAAGCTAAGTGTAAAAGAAAAACTTTTTAAACATAGCATAAAATCCTATTTGAAGGATATGTAGTTGTCGTGTCTCTATGCCATGTATTCTAACTAGTTCAATATCCTTTCCTCTCAAATGTTGACTGCTGAATGCCTAGTATGAGATTGATATGGTTGATTGCATGGCTTAAAAAAATTTAGATCTTTGCTACATCTCTAATCTGTTTTGACATTGTATTGAGTCAACCAGTTTTGTGGAGGTTGTTTCTTCAATTTATCTTTTTATTTGGGTGTTTGGTGTGGGTGGAGGCAGAGGAGGTCTAGTATTTTAAGCTCCCAAAATTTTTTTCCCTGTTGTTTTGAGTTTGGAAAGGGTCAAGAGAGAAGAGAAAATATTGATATTGTGGCCTTTGATTTGGCCTCTGATTATATATCTTGTTCTAAATCTAAATTGTAGATAGGATGCAACATGTAAAGTTAAGATAGTGGGATTTTTGTACTTCTTTTGGTACTTCTTTTGCTAAGTACTTGCAGAAAGAAAGAGTTTAGGCTATTATGTGAGGTCGGCATAGTTCTAAAAACAAGTTGTATTATGAAAGTATATATCCACAGGGGAAATGGAAATTAGGAGTCTTTATCAGAACTTATAATAAGTAATAGTGTTGTGGAGTTTGCATAGTTTTTCCAATATTATTGTTGTAATGCTTTGAGGCTTTGAGCCAAAAAATGGTCCTATTGAACATTTCTTATTTGAATCACTATAAATAATGCTAAATATTCAGTGAGACAGAACATGTATGATGTATATTATGTTACCTGACAGATCCTCAGGGCTTTTTGTTCCTTCAGTTTCAAGTAACCTTACAGTGACCATGAGGGTGTTCTTGAGAAATCTAATAACAAATTATGTTCCTCCTTCCCTCTAATTTTCTAAGTCTCCTATGGGTCACAAGTGGTTGGAACAAAGGGAAGACTATCCTAGTCTTGGTAAACTCAATCCTTATTCTTTGGGGTACATGGGGAGTGTACATCTATTCAGTTTGTAGTTTTCTTATATATGTGTTTATTTGTGAGGAGATTGTTGGCACTTAATTGATGTTGAGCATCTTCTCTCTCTCTCTCTCTCTCTTCTTAATGTGGTACTATATGGGTTATTGTGTGGATTTCAATTTTCTTCTTGTACTTTACTTTCATGATCAAGTCAAGTTTATCTTTGGTACTTGGACCTTATTAATTGCTGTGATATTATGAACTTATGTAAACAGGATATATCAGGAGATATCACCGAAGAAGAACAGGGTCAATCATATGTCAAAGTCTTTTGTCGGATGTGCAATCGTGTTGAAAATGAAGGTAGTGAGAGAGCAAAAAAGATGCTTTCATGCAAAAGTTGTGGTAAAAAGTATCATAGGAACTGCTTGAGAAGTTGGGCTCAACATAGAGGTAAGAAGATATTTGACCATATTTTAATTTGGTCTAAGTGTCATATGTTCTCATTTTCTTGGTCTTTATTGCAGATTTATTTCATTGGAGTTCGTGGACCTGTCGTGCTTGCCGAATTTGTGAGGTAATGAGTGATGTGCATTACTAGTGAGCTTGTACTTTTTTATGTTTGTATGTCAAAGCCGCATTTGTTTGTCAATTCCTTATGTGAACAATGATTCTTTGCATCTTCATTGCTTCTACTCTCAATCTAGCTCTTCTTTTGTTTTGCAATAATTATTTTCATATTAACTTTTTTATTAAAAAAATATTCATATTAACTTGTCTTGAAGGAAACAATGCATTACCTTTAGTGATGTCTTGTTGAATACTTTAATCTTTTTATTTGCTTGATAGTTATGTGATTTGTGTACTCTATGCTTCTAAAAATGCAGCTTTAAGTTCTTAGTTATGTTTGTGGTATTTGATGGGAGGTAAGATTTGCATGTTTAATTTATGATCAAAGAGATATGATCTAGGAAATCCTGACAAAAGAAAAAAAAGATCAATTTAGGAACATCAACCATTAGAGTGATTGACAATGTTCAAAGAGTGGTTAATGTGGCTGGCAGTGTTGGTTATCGCATTTATGAAACACCTTGCAAATATCCTTGAAAGTCAGCTTATTTTTGGTCTAAACTCTAAAGTGTTTATAGTTCCCCTTGAAGTTTCATAGGCATTGATATCATTAAGTTATGGTGCTATTTTACATTTTTTGTAGTTATGTTGTTTGTATGATAAATTGAGTGTCTTTGGTTGTTGATGCTAACTAATGTTTCATTAGATTTATGTTAAGTCTCATGCACTCATGCATTTTATGCTTCATCTAGGCTTGCAGAAGGACTGGAGATCCCAGTAAGTTCATGTTCTGCAAGAGGTGTGATGGTGCTTACCATTGTTATTGTCTACAACCTCCTCATAAGGTAGTGTGTGCATCACTTGTCAGCTTTCAGCAAGCTCAGATAGATTTTATAGCATCTCAGTTATGATTATGCACAATGCAGAATGTTAGTGCTGGGCCCTATGTGTGCCCAAAACACGCAAGGTGTCACAGTTGTGGATCCAATGTCCCTGGAAATGGGCTATGTGTGAGGTATCTTATACGGCAGTTAATATTTTTTCTGCGGTTTATTATTTTATATGGTAGTGAGTGTCCTGCTGATTCAGCATCATTCACTTGAGGGATGGACTTACCATTTATTTTTTAATCTATAGGTGGTTTCTGGGATACACCTGCTGCGATGCATGTGGAAGATTGTTTGTGAAAGGGAACTACTGCCCTGCGTGTTTGAAGGTCTGAACCTTTTTCCTTACTAATTTTCTTTTGTAGAATAAGGGATGGGAGATGATATTCAGACTTTTTTACCTTCTCATCACTAGTATGTTGTATCAAATTTTTGAAGCCTTGAACTTTGATTGTGTGGGGGATAGTTATGTGTGATATAGGGTCTAGAATAAAATCAGAAAGTTGACTGGATGCTATTGTCATATTTTATAGGTCTACAGAGATTCAGAATCAACACCGATGGTTTGCTGTGATATTTGCCAGCGCTGGGTACATTGCCACTGTGATAATATTAGGTTAGTTTACTACTTATTTTGATGAAGATTCCCCACTTCTACTGTATTATATGGACTACTTCCATTCGCAGTACTCGAATATACATGTTGATTGACAGTCCGTTGTGTTTTTATTTTGCTATATAATTATATTCAGTGGTAAACTATGGTGTTTATTGTGATCCTAGGTCCTAATATTTGAGGCAAACTTGGTTAGTAATTGCATTTTAATCTTGCAACTATATATCTGGAGGCTATTGTCATATTACAGTATAAAAGAAAAGCGAAATAAGCACTGTACATATTTAGTTTTGAGCTTTCTCCTGGTGGAGTACAGATAGTTGTTCATTATTTGCAGGAATTTATTACTCTGGAAGTTTCTGTTTCTAGCTTTTTTGTTGATTGAATAGTCAGTGTATATTGACCTCTTACAGTCTTTGTAACTTGTCTTGCAAGTTTTGCAAAGCTCCATCTTTATTGTCTTGGAGTTAGTGGACTTGTTTAGATTTCTTATTTTGGAAGAAAGTTTTGCAGTGATGAAAAATATCTCCAATTTCAAGTGGATGGAAATCTGCAGTATAAATGTCCTACATGTCGTGGGGGATGTTATCAGGTATGTAGTAGGCCCTCGATATTTATATTCCCTTTTGACCTCCATGAAATAACACTTTGCAATGATTGTATTTGTATGTTATTCTCTGTGACTGTATCCACCCTGTATGTCTGTATATTCCAGGTCAAGAATCTTGAGGATGCTGTTCAAGAGCTTTGGAGGAGAAGGGATATTGCTGACAGAGATTTAATTGCTAGCTTGAGGGCTGCAGCTGGTTTGCCAACACAAGAAGAAATATTTTCCATTTCACCATATTCAGATGATGAGGATAGTAGAGCTGTAAAACCAAAGAGTGAATCTGGGCATACCTTCAAGTTCTCTCTGAAGGGTTTGTCTGATAACTTGCCGAAGAAGATAAAAGATTATGGAAAGAAACCTTCAAGAAAAAAATCTGCTAAAAGAACAGACCATCAGTCATTTATGACTGGTAAAACTGATCCACACCATAACTTTGAAGGATATAGTGATGTCAAATCTTTGCATAGCCTGGATGATGATAAAAATGATGATATCCAATCCCACAGAAATGAAGGTCCTGATGTCTATTCGTCGCCTACTGCTGGAGGCCAGAATCAAACAGGACGATTTTGTCTTGTCAACCAGCCAGGACTTTTGAAGCACAAGTTTGTAGATGAGGTGACAGTGAGCGATGAAGAGAGGAAACCCAGAGTTGTTCGAATTAAGAACAATAAAGCACATACTCTGGATTGTGAAGAGGAGACTGGAAAACATGGTGATAAGACTCAGAATGTGAAAGGGAAGAAGTTGGTTATAAATTTGGGGGCACGCAAAATTAATGTGACTAATTCTCCACAGTCCGAGTCTTTGAGTGGCCAAAGAGATCAAGATCTAGTTACTTCTAATGGTATGGATTTTTATGAAGTTTAATTCTTTTATTTTCAATTTCATTACCCTAATTTTTTGTTTTATGGGGATTTTAGAACTTTATTTATGTGAAAGTGGGTTATGACTGATCTCTTATTTAAGATCCCTTTAAAAAACTAAAATAAAATCAATGACATGTTTTAGACATATATTAGGGAAGAATCTTGTAATTAACGTTTTCATATTTTACCAATGTGTGATAGTAACTACAATGATTGTGTTTGCTGCATGTGGGTATTCTTGAATGATCATATAGGTCTCTTGCTTCTATTCTCTTTCTTTTGTGTGATTTTTTTTTTGGGTTTAAATTTCATATTTGGCAATGAATATGTAAGCCAATGGAGGAAGAGAGAAGTTTATCTTAGACAGACATGATGGCACAGCTAACCATGATGGGAAAAGTAGTATTGGTTGCCATTTTTTCTTTTCTGTAAATCTGTTACAAATTGGGGTATTACTTTCCAATATTCCAGGGGTTAACATTTGGAGACAGATCTGTTCCTTTTGTTTTTGTTTGTTTATTTTTTTTTTTTGAAGTTTTCTCATAACAAGAGTAATTTGGGTTCACGTGATTTGCAGGAAACAGAGTTGACGTTTCAAAGGTTTCAGGAAGAGAAGGAAATTTGATAAAGCTGGGAAAGGTAAAGCCAGACGTTTCTGAAACCTTTGGCAGAGGTAATATCTCTGATGGATGTGAAGCTGTTCCATTAGTGCGCCCTCGCATCTTTCTGGGAAAATGTAGTATTGGAGGAATGATTGATCAAGTTGGATATGTAGAAGCTATGCCAAGAGGGGAGAGTCCGTCTTTGGGAAAGCAGTCTGAAGGCAGGTCTAATTCAAATGATGAGAGAGATGACAATAATAATGAGACACCTTCACATTCTCTGCCAAAAGATTCTAAACCTTTACTGAGATTGAAATTCAAAAAACCTAGCAATGAAAATCAAAATTCTGATCATTGGGAGGAGGAGAAGACTGCACCCAAGGGCCAGAGGTCAAAACGGAAGAGACCTTCCCCTCTTATGGAGAAAGCATCGATCAATGCTGAAGATGTACCACAATCACATCAAGACAGTCTAATGGATGCGATATTGGATGCCAACTGGATATTGATGAAATTGGGTAAAGATGCAATTGGAAAGAGAGTTGAAGTTCATCAGAAATTCGATAATTCTTGGTTAGTGTCTTATATAGCCTTTTTATTGATTATGTAAATTAAATGAGATGAAATATAGGAACTGACATGCCACAGGGAATAGTGCATGCATCAATCATATATGGAAATAAATATAGCATGTGCTAAACTCTGCTTCCATTGCTGCTTGTTTGTTCCCAAACGTTCTATTTGAAACAAAATCATCTGGTTGCTGATTGCTGCATCAGTCATATATGAGGACAGATAGATATTCCTTTGCCTTTCTAATGTATGTTTTTTATTCACTCATTCCTTGCATTTGCAAACTTAAATTATAAATTTAATTATGTATTATTTGTTGCATTAAAGAATAGATTTTGATAGAAGAAAAGGAGGAATTCGAAGGGGGACAAGTTGATCCTCTTTAAACAAACAGAAACATGAACACAGAATAGCTCTCGAATCTATTTACCTGTCTACCAAGGAGATTCTTTTAAGAAATCCATCTGCTGAATGCTGAACACAAGAAAGAGGCCGTAGAAACTATCTTGCTCACCATAGGTCCAAGTTCAAATATTTTTCCTTGAAAATCTCAACCTAAGACCCCAAAGAACTGCATGCATAGCCCTCTCTCATAAAAGTAAGCCATTCTTGCTCTTACCAAAATTTCTGAACTTGAGTACAAGAAACTGCTCCAAACTTTGAGGGGCCCACCCAAGATTCATCAAACACACCAAAAATCCTACTCCATTTGTAATTGGCTGGGTAGCAATGTTGGAAATAAATATGCTGCTGTTTCTTTGTTAGAGCCACACATGACATACATGGGTAAATAAGGCTTTGTTAGGTCTATGAATCTGCAACAATTAGCACTGGTCTTATTGAGTACTGCTGTCCAAATAAAGAAATAACTAGAGGAAATGGAAGGAGGACTTACAGGAAAAGTCACTTGAAGAATCAAGGAACCGGGTCCTCCTATATAGGTTTTAAGACAATTGTATATTGTCTTGTGTCTAGTAAAATTAAAGGGATTCCAATTCATAAACTTTGTCATTTAGGTTCAAGAAAAAAATGAAGTTCCAAGAAATGTGGGAATCCTGTGTAGTGTAGTTATTAAGAATGGGGAATAATGTAGAGTAGAGTGGTCATAGAGGTGAGGAAAATCCTCCAAGAAGGGGTTGTTCTCCTCCTTAATTTCTTGCCTTAAGAGGTGGGTCGTCTGAAATAATCATAGCCCTAAGAAATAAATTTCCAAGGGCTCGAGTGAGTTGCAGAGATTACTGTGTTGGCATCCCACCCGTTCTTATGTAAGCCATAGCACTACACTTACTCTTTATGACCTAGTATGATAAGGATGAAGTCTCTAGGGGGAAACGCCATAGCCATTTCTCAACCAAGGTGGTTTTTGGACACCAAATTATCGAGACCCAAACGCTTCCTCTTTGGGCCTACAATAAGCATTTCTACTGATCAAATTGGTCTTTCCTTTTTTTAACCCATTTCTAACCATAAGAAAATTTCTCATAACTTCCTCAATTCCCTATGCAATCCCTGGTGGAATCTTGAATAAAAATAAGTAGTAAAGAGGGGTCCTGGACAAACATGCCTGCATGATGTTACACAACCTCCCAACGAAAGAAAGGCACCTTGCTCGTAATGATTTAATCAATTGTTTTCTTTTCCATTAGACCGTTGTGTAGCTTGTGCAAGTAAAATTACTCTACGGAATTTGATATGGATTATGGTTCTCATGTAGTACTACCTTTTGATTTTTAACCAGGCACAAAGGAGTGGTCACTGACATAATTGAAGCCAGTTCAAAGTTATCTGTTGCCTTAGATGATGGGCAGGTGAAGATCTTGGATCTCAGGAAGCAAGGGGTCCGATTTGTTCCCCAAAAGCAGAAGAGATCAAAAGCATGAAAGGCTTGACTTGTCCATCTTGGTGATTTCTTCATGTAGAGACTTCTATTCCTTGACTTGGAAGAGACGGTTGCATCTTTGTGTAGCCTCTAGTTACCAAATTTGTATTCTTTGCTGCTTATATCGTTGCTGATTCTTTGCTGAAGCATTCTCTTCTATAGCTATTGCAATTTTCCTCGAAGGAATTAACCTTATCCAACGGAAGTCCTTTTTAAGCTCAAGGTTCTTCATTCGTAAGTTAGATTTTTCTTCTTTTTCTACATCTATCAGATTTCCGAAGTAGTTTCTACCTGGGATGTATAGGTCACCATTGCAGTAGGATAGGGGTGACGGGCCAAGTGTAGAAGTATGACTTGCTAATAGCACTGTCAATTAAAGTCTTTTCATGAATTGAGATATTTTTATCTTGAAATTGAAGTGGTTCATTTTGTTGAAGAGGTGGTTCAGTTCTATCTCTATACCCTCTCGATGCTTGCTCCCCCATAAGCTTCCCTCCCAACACACGAGGAAAGTGAGGGTGAGTAAATTTACTAGACTATAATCATGTGTTATTAGAGTTCAGTGGTTATAACTTATAAGCTGTAGTTATTTTGTTTACTTAGGATGATAATTATTAGCAATACCTGAATTATGATGAAAATTCCTCATAAAAATTTTACATGTGAAAATAAGTGGACGATCTTGAGTTGAACTTTAAATTTAAAAGATAATTTTATACTAATTATTATTATTTGTATAGTTTATATTGTTTAATTTTCCTGTTTAATTGGCATAATTAAAAGTAATAAGCTGAAAGTTAATTTTCTTTTTTGAAAGTTAATTAAATACGTAAGGCGTTAAATTCTCAACTGAGTTTATTACTCGTTGGATTTCAATTCCTTTATGAGATCGATGATTAATTAAGGTTTTTTTTTTCTTGTTTTAATAAAAAATTGAATAAATTATTTTTTCAAATATAACTTAATTACACAACCATATTTTTTATTTTAAAAACCAATACATTTATGTGTAAGTTAAAAATAAAATATAATTAAATTTATTTTTTTAGCTGACGTTAAAGTTGATCATTATTTTTAGATCAAATAATTTTTTTATATAATATAATTAAAATATCATTAATTTTACGATCAAAATATTTTTTTTTCATTATTTTATTTTAATTCTTTTTTTTATTTTAGAAATATAGTTACTTGAACAAAATTATTATTATTTATTTTAAAAATATCATTATTTAAAATTTGTATTGTTTTAAGAATATTATGACTTGAATTTTTTTATTTTAACAATTTATTTTTTCTGTTTCAAAAATAATATTACTGGAAAAATATTTTTTTTTTGTTTTGAGAATGATTTGAAAATTTTTTCTTTTTTTTGTTTTAAAAAAATTATTACTTAAAAAAATTTTCTTTTTTTTTTGTTTTAAAAATATAATTACTTGAAATTGTTTGTCATTTTTTTAAGTAAAATTACTAATTGTTTGTCAAATATATTAAGTAAGAGTAATTATGTTATTTTAATTTATAATATTAATTTTTTAAAAATAATTTAAATAGAATATTATTAACAGGGAGTTTTCTAACCTACTCCCTACTCATGAGTAGGTTTTATAATTTTTAAATTTTATTTATTTAATTTTTAATTTTTTATATAATTTTTATTTTAAGAAATAAGTTAAAAGAATATGAAAAAATATAAAAAAAATTAAAAGATTTTTTTTTTTACTTTTTTTTGAATTATTGTATTATGAAATTTTTTTAAGTTTCTTTTCACTCTTTTTTTATTTTTAAAAATTTTTTAACTTATTTCTTAAAATAAAAAATTAAAACAAAAAATTAAAAAATGAAAGTTATGATAGAAATCACTTCTTAACAGAGTTAGATTAAGTAAAGTTATATATAAATTTTTAAAATAAAAAAATGACTATGTAATTAAGTTAGAAGAAGAGGTGAGAGTATTATACCCTACAAAATTAAGGCTTCCTAGCAACATTGAATATTTTCCAAAATTCCTTATAATCATTTAAAATATATTTGATTAGTGTTTTTAAATATCCAATTAAAAAGACAAATTCTTAAAAACATATAAAGATAGAAAAAAAAAACTGCTTAATTATCTATTTTTCTTCTAAAAGAAAATAATTATCTTATCACAAGATGACCTTCTCAATTAAATCCCTCCCAAACCAAAACGGAAATAAAAAGTAAGCAAAAATAAAAGGAAAATCCCTGAAAGTCGATATTCCTTTAACTCTTGGACTCTTACCTTTCCTTCCTTTGCTAAGCATCTTCTACTCCTCTGTCTATAAATCAAAATCCTACTTTTCTATCTCTTCACACGCAAGCTACACATATATTTCACTCTACCAGCTTCGTTTTCTATGTCTCCCTTCTTGTTCCTAGAACGCCATGGATCCTCTTGAACTTGAACACTTCTGTGAAGCTTTCCCACTAGACATTCCTACTGCTTCTGTCTCAGAAAATCCATTAATATCTCCCACTGATCGGTTCTTCAATATAAAGGCGG
The DNA here is from genome assembly GCA_034509205.1 of Ceratonia siliqua. Lineage (NCBI taxonomy): Eukaryota > Viridiplantae > Streptophyta > Magnoliopsida > Fabales > Fabaceae > Ceratonia > Ceratonia siliqua. Next base: position 4,162,653 of record JASKGM010000009.1, read on the forward strand.
AATGCACAAACTTGTACATTCTGAATTATTCCAACTTAGTCGCTCAATCTGCTACCAAAAACCACTTTTTCTCAAATATCCCAAAGGATTCAATAGTTCAAGAAACTAACAAGATGCTTTCCCAGATGGGTGTGCCTCAGAATGCTCACAGCTTCATGGCAGCTAAGATCTTGGCCTGTGCTACTACCATGGCTAATACTACACACAAGAACCACAAGATTCTCTCTATGTGTGTGGTTATATTTATCAGTTATGATTTCAATGATGATAGCGATAGTGGTAATAGGGATGATAATGACAGTGATAGTAATAGTGATTATGATGATGATGATAGTGATGATATTGAAGATGAAGATGATGATGACGACGACAACGACTTAGTGCCTGCAACCAAGTCATCCATAGAGGGACCGGAGATGGTTGAAGAAGGGTCTGTGATGGGAAGAAGCTGTGCGATTTGTTTAGAAGAATTTAAGGTGGGTTCAGAAGCTGTTCGAATGCCATGCTTGCACTTATACCATAGAGTTTGCATTGTTAATTGGCTTCAGAAAGCCTGTTCTTGCCCTTTGTGTCGGTTTCAGATGCCTATAGATTGGGCTTGCTTAGGATATTGAAGATCAATTGTCAAAATTTTAACTTTCTGTGCTAATTTATCCAAATTACAGGCTCAGATCAGGTCTCTTAGCTCTCTGGATTGTTTGAAGTCTGTCATTGACCAGACATTGTAGGACAGTGGAGTTAGTTTTTATATAGAAGCAGTATTCTTTTTTATTTAGTTCAAATTTTCTATCACAAAATTTTTGGTTGCTGGAGTCATTATCTTTACCTTGGAGTGACGTTTCGGATCTAGGTATTTTAATTTTTAAAATATTATTTGAAAGATATAAAAATTCAACATTTTTATGTTGCATATATATGTCCTAAATAACAAAGGAATATTGATTATATATATATATATATATATATATATATATATATCATTTTTTATTTTTTTAAAATGGTTTTTAAATATTTGAAAAACTATGATGTCCACTTACCATAGGTCATTTAATAAGGCTATTGCTGATGCAAATATTGTTAATAATAAAATTATATGTATTAATTTTTTTAATAAATATAAATACTTAAAAAATATGCCAAGAAATTTTGGTTCTTCCTTACTTTTAAGGCTCTTAAGTACTATTTTTTGAAAATTGATCCAGTTATAACATGATCAATTATGTGATTAAAATCATAACAGTTTATTCATTTTTAAATGATTATGATGAAAGATATTATTTTATTTATATATAAATATAAATAAATTTTGTATACGTGTAAACGAAATAAATATATATAATGATCATCTAAAAATGAATGAATGACCACATAACTAATTATATTATTTATCATATTTCAAAATAAACAAGAGGAATCAATATGCCCACAAAACATATAGCTGACATCTTTTTTAATACTTACCCTAAGGTTGGGAAG
>JASKGM010000009.1:4179556-4190667 GCA_034509205.1 Ceratonia siliqua
AAATATCAAATAATTATTTTTTAAAATTAAAATTATTTTAAATTACTTGATAAAAAATATAAATCTATTTAAATACCCTTATAAGTCTATTATTTTTTTCATTCTTTTTAATGGGCCTGATCTATTATTATATTGAGTTAGCACTGGGCTTCCGCGCCCTACCCATATCAAAGCCCAGGCCAGCTTGGCCGAATACCAACACCCCCCCGCCCCCATCAATTTATTTCCCTATCCTTCTGTTTCCTCCTTCCCTCAGACGCTTACAGCACTCCCCGTCCCCTCAATATATAAATTTTTATTTTTTTTAATTTTGTTTTAAAAAAGAAGAAGTAATTTTGGGGGACGATCCCCTAAACATCAAAATTCAAATCTAAATCCTCAATATGGCATTTCACGTAGCTTGCCCAATTACATGGTTACTACTTCTCCTTCGCGCGCTCTCTCTTATAAACTCTCTTCTCTGTGTTTTCTTCTCTCGCTTAGCTCCTCTCACCTTCTTCCATCTCTGAAAGTTTCCATTTTTTTGGTTCTCTTTTGGTTTTTCAGCCGCCGAATCTGCTTCTGCACGCTAGGGTTTCCGCGTAGCCTCCACACATCCAAGGGCAAGCATGAGTTCTTGGACGAGGTTCAAAGAGTTGAGGAGTTTTTCAATAACCCATTGGGAATTAGGGCTCCGGGCACGGAACAAACGGTGCAAGTTGCGGTCCCCAAGGTTGTGCCGCCGCCGCCACTACCGCAGCGGCAATTGCAGTCCGCGGCGGCTGATGGGGTCCCAGCTGCTGATGCGGTGGATGAGGCTGTGTCGACCAAGGCCAAGCGGGTGGCGCTGCAGCGGAAGGGGGCTGCCGCAATGATTGCTGCAGAGGAGTATGCCCGTCAGTTTGAGTCAAGAGATGCGGCGGCGGTGAGGTTCCGAGACCATTTCTGTGATAATTCGTGCATTAGAGTTCGGATTTGTTAATGTTATAGCTGTGCATTCTTGTGGTTGATTTGAGGGTTAGTTTGACGATGGTGCATTCTTGTGTCAAAGGATGGTGCTCTAATGCTTATACAATGGAAGTCAGCTGGCTGAGTTGTGAAATTTGATTGTCTTGCGTGTGTTCCCTTTTTTTCCCCTAACTACATTGATCTCCTTTGCTCTCAAATCTTAGACTACTGGGAGCCTACTGTAAGATTGATACACATGTGTTAACAATTTTAGTTTTGTTAAATCTAATTTTTAACGTTGTGCTAAGTCAAATAGTTTAATAAAGGTTTTTTTTTAGGATGGCTGGGGATTCTAGTTTGAATTATTAGATTTTTTCCATTTTATTTTGTCTTCGAATTTTCTTTTGATTATATATCTGACTCTAAATATAATTTGTATGCGTCCTGCAAATTGTAAAGTTGAAGCATTGGAATTTGTTTTCTTCTTTTGCTAAGTACTTATCAAAAGAAACTTACGTATATTTTAGGCTATTTTGTCTACTGTGCACAGTTCTAGAAAGAAAATTGTATTGCGAAAGTGTATATCCAATGGGGAAATGTAAATTTTTATTCTTATGGTATATGGGGAGTATGAATTTTTTTGGTGTGCTGTAGTCTCATATATGTGTTGAGTTGTGATGAGAGTATTATCAACCTTGCATTTAATTGATGTTGAGCTTTCTTTGTGTATGTGGTTCTATATTGGATATATAAGCAATATTTATTCTGTGGGTTGTTCTTTTTCTTCTTGTTATTTGTTTTCATAATAAAGCCAAGTTTATTTTTGATACTTTGTTCTTTTTAATTGATGTGATTATATTGATATATAATTATATATAAACAGGATGCATCAGGAAATCTTGTTGGAGAAGAACAAGGTCATTTGAATGTGAAAGTCTTTTGCCGTATGTGCAATCATGTTGAAAATGAAGGAAGTGATAGAGCAAAAAAGATGCTTTCATGCAAAAGTTGTGGTAAGAAGTACCATAGGAACTGCTTGAGAAGTTGGGCTCAACATAGAGGTAAGAAGATATATTTGCCTATATCCTAACATGGTCCAACTGTCACATATTCTCATTTTTTGGGTCTTTGTTGTAGATTTATTTCATTGGAGTTCGTGGACCTGTCGTGCTTGCCGAATTTGTGAGGTAATGCATGATGTGCAATACTAGCGAGTTTGTACTTTTTCATGTTTGTTATTGTATATAGAACGATCTTTTGTATTCAAAGTTGTAGGTGAAAAATGATTGCTTGCATCTTCATTGATTTTATATTCTTAATCCTGATCTTCTTTTGTTTTGCTATAATCATTTTAATATTACCCTGGATGGAATTAGAACGTTGTTTGACCTCTAGTGACGTCAAGTTGAATAATTTATCTTTTTATTTGCTTGATGATGTGATTTGTGTACTCTGTTCGGAGAGTGTAGCTTAAGTTTTAATTTTGCTTATGGTACTATCAGATTGGAGGTAAGATTTGAATATTTAATTAAATAAACAAAGAGATAAATAAAAACAGGCAAGCATAATTCTTATGTTCTGCATTCTACATTACTCTAGGGGGATATCTGTTGTATTGCATAATGGGAAAGCCATATTTTATGCTAGCTAATGATAGACTCTTTTTTACAATGTGGTAATTTGATTGATTCATGAATTTGAAAACTTATCGACAGATTTTGTTACACTTAGTGATAACCTGCTGTCTGTGTAATCAGACAATGAGATTAATTGTTACTTAGATTATGATCTTAGTCGCTGGTGGGGGCTGGTGTTCCCTCTTTATGCTACACCCTGTAATTGTCCTTGAAAGTGAGCTTATTTTCATTCTAAAGTGTTTATAGTTCCTCTCTTGTTCTTGCCTTTGAAGGACCATAGACAATGATGGAGAATCAATTACTACCATTTTACATTTGGATGGTTACGGTGCTTCTATGATAAATTGAATATCCTTGATTTTTGGTAGTTAAGTTGCTAATGCCAATTGATGTTCCATTCTTGTGTTAGTCTTACTCTTATGCTCTGTCTGCTTCATCCAGGCTTGTAGAAGGACGGGAGATCCAAGTAAGTTCATGTTCTGCAAAAGGTGTGATGGTGCTTACCATTGTTATTGTCTACAGCCTCCTCATAAGGTAGGGTGTACATCACTTACTAGAGAGCTTAATATTGATTTGATAGCATTTCATATATGGTTGTGCATAATGCAGAACATTAGTTCTGGGCCCTATTTGTGCCCAAAACACACAAGGTGTCACAGCTGTGGATCCAATGTTCCCGGAAATGGGCTAAGTGTGAGGTATCAATATGCCTTTGTTTTGTACTTTATTTATGGCATTCTCAACTCTGTTTCCATCGTTTCTTATGATTTAGCCCTAAGAGGCAAATTCTTTTCTTGGATGCTTAATCACGTATTTCCTAGTGTTCCTGCAAAAGGGTACAGCTCACCTCCAATTTTAATTGTCTTCTGTTCCTGTTATCTCCAAGGTTTTAAGAATCCTATCATGAATGCTATCGTGCCTAATATGCTTGTATAACCATCAAAATTCTCTGCTATTCCCTGCATAGGAGATTACGAGTTTCTTGATAATGTGATGGAAGAGCCAAAGACCTTTTCCCCTGCTTTGCTTCCTCATGAAAATTTACAGTTTAGACTTCATAATGGAACGATTCTGCTAATATGGATATTATTAGTGGGTAAATAGGCAAATAAAATCCTTTTGAAATTGTGAATATCACAGACTGAAATAGTTAACAATACTTGTTTAGCTAAGCAGAGAAAGGAATGAAGTTGTAGTTTCTCAAACACAAGCCCTATTTTCTTATCATTTCTTTCATCAAATACATTCTCCTAACCTTGTTATAGGGTTTGTTTGTTTGGGATAATCAGAAAATGCCTTTTCTCCTTCTCCTGCAGGAGGAAAGGTTTTTTTTTAAAAAAAAAAGTTGTTTTATGTTTGAATGAAGTAGTTGAGAAAGACTTTTGGGAAATGGTGAATAATTTTGGATATGAAAGTTTCTCTCTCTTCTAATTTCTCTCCTTATCAGAAGAAAATTTTTAGCTTCTTCTTATAGGAAGTTTTCTCCATTTTCATTAACTTATCATTTTTCTATAAGTTCAAACAAATAGATATATTTTTATCAGAATGCATTATTTTTTGGGAAGAAGTAACTTATTCTCAAAATAAACCTAAACAAACAGGGCCATAGTATGATTACTTCGGCGAAACTTGCGCTATTAAGATAGAAAACAAAAGAGAACAAGTAGAAGAGGATGGATAGATGCGAGAGAGATTGTTAACTTTGATATATATCAAAACATCTGTGTTTCTGACACTTGGATTTTGCTTTGAAGTGAACATACGATTATTTTGGTTTCACACTGGAGAACACGCGGGACAATAAAACTGGAGTTAATACTAGAAAAACTGAAAATTTGAAAGCAATTATGATGTTAAAAAGTCCATGAATATCACCATGGACTTAATTTTATATATTCTCAGGGAGAAAGTTGATTTTAAAGGAAGCTCGGTTCAATCTTCTCATCTTCTTGTCTAAATATCTAATTGTGATATTATCTAAATGGATCAGAACTAATACCCATATGGTTGATCTATAACTAGTGGGCCCTCATTTCTAATTATGTTGTTTTGGTTATCATTTTTTAGTGGTAAATTGTTGCCTATGCTAGTTTGATTGTTAGCCATATTTTCAATAAGCATTGTGCAGTCCTTTTTACTCTGATTGTTTCACAAAGAGTTTTGGAAATGGTATAATAATTATGATTGCTGTTTTTTCCACAAATCTTTATCTATTAAGTAATTTATATTTTTTCCTGCTGTTTCTTTAAGGGGAAAGGGGTTGGAATAATTTATCTTCCTGATTTTTCAAGCAAGTAGCGGAAATTGCTTTTCTTAACATATAAAATTGGCAACTCAAATAGGTTGCTTAAAGTAGTTTCATTTATCTTTTCTGCTGTTATTATCTTATATGGAAGTTAATGATTTTTCTGCAGGTTCAGCATGTTTTAATTGAGAGATGGACTTACAATTTTCTTTTTTAATTATTAGGTGGTTTCTGGGATACACCTGCTGTGATGCATGTGGAAGATTGTTTGTGAAAGGGAACTACTGCCCTGTTTGTTTAAAGGTGTTGATCTTTTGCCTTTCTATACTTTTTGGGAAATGGGACGTGGGAGATGAGTTTCAACTTCATACATTTTTACCTGCAAATCACTATGGTCTATTTAGTCAATTTTCAAACTCTTGAACTAAACTATGGAAAAGGGCCAATTTATATGGTCATTGGTTCAATCTAAGGCCTCTGGCGATGCTGCATGATGTCTGAAGATTTATTTATTAATTATTTAGTCCAAATTAATATTCATGAAACACAACCTTAGTATCATGGGGTAAGAACCTTTAAAATTATCATGGGTTAAGTTCCAGGAACAATTTTAATCCTGATAGATCCCAGGGGCAAAAAGGGCAGAAAGTGTATTTTAGAAAAAGGGGAAAAAAGGGAGTTACAAAAGAAGTTATGTGTAGACAGGTGGCAGGGAACAGGGAGAAAGAGGATAAAAACAGAGGGCAGAAAGTGTGTTTTAGAATGGTTATGGAGAATATGGAGTTGTGGGAGTGGAAGGCAGTTATACCTGACTGTTGATCAATATACCAGAGAAGTTCAGTGTAGTTTCTTCAGTTTCTATCTCTGTTTCGTGGGTTCCCATCAAATGCGAATTTCTTTGATATTTTTTTGTTGTACTTCTTGAAGGAACTTAATTTCAGGATTCTTATTTCATTTAGGATCTTTGAACTATGCTGTATGCTATGGATTCTCAGTTATCCCTGATTTGTGTGGCAAGTGAAGGATGTGAAGCATTTCAATTTTTTTTATATAAATTGTTTACTTTTTGGAATATTTTTTTAGAAATGTGACACAGGCTTTTATTAAATTTTACGTCCATCCAGCCTGCTTCTCAAAATTAGGCTGTTCCTACATGCTTATTATCTTCAATTAATGCCTTTTTTCGTTAGTGAAAAAAGTGTGGTAGCCATTTTGCCTTCCCTTTCATATCTTTAACTGTTTGTGTACACTGAATACTGGAACAGCTATGTGCACTGTGCACAGGAAAAAGTGTAGGGCCTGGAAGGAAATAAGAAAGTTCATTTATCCTATTGGCTTATTGTATGTAGGTCTATAGAGATTCAGAATCAACGCCGATGGTTTGCTGTGATGTTTGCCAGCGTTGGGTGCATTGCCAGTGTGATAATATAAGGTTAGTTTACCTATACTAAACTTATAAGGTTGTGAAGATGCCCTGATTGCGCTGTCTAATATTAATATGGACTGCTGTCCATCTGCATTTCCAGAATATGCATTTTGATTGAGTCCATTGTGTTTTTATCTATATTAGATATGCCTCAACTCTCAGGCAAAGGGTTTGGATTCACTCTGTCTCTGCAACATATAAGCCTTAACCTAAAAATTAGGAAGTTTTGGTTAGTGGATAGTTTATTTGAAGTTTTAAAACTTATTTATTTTCTGTGTTTTCGATATATGTATTAAAAAAGTGGATTGGCACACGTGAGTTCATGTCAAGACACCACTTATGTTATAATATGTGGTAACTTGATACTTGATAGCATGTATCCTCCTAGGTCCTAATATTTGAAGGTAAATTGGATAATAATTATGCAAGCATATATTTGGAGTCTGTTCACATGTTAAAGTTTACTAGAAAAGTGCCATTAACACTTTATATTTCAAGTTGTGACCTGTCTCCTTGTGAGCTACAGGTTGTTCAGTATTTGTAGAAAAATTACTCTGGAGTTTCAGTTTCTAGCTTTGTTATTTTTTGGTGCATTGTCTCTAGCTTTTTATTGCTCGAGCCTTGAGTAGTCAGTGTTTGTCATCTTGCTAATTTTGGAAAGCACCATCTTTATTGGCCTTGAAGTTAGTTACTTATTTGTAGAACAAATTTTGCAGTGATGAAAAATATCTTCAATTTCAAGTGGATGGGAATCTGCAGTATAAATGTCCCACATGTCGTGGGGAATGTTATCAGGTATGTGGTGAACCTTCTATCATCTATCATTCTATCTATCTATTACTGGGTCTCCATATTGTCCTTCAAGGAAAGAACTCTTTGTAATGAGTATATATATAATTCGTATATGTGTATATTTCAGGTCCAGGATCTTGAGGATGCTGTTCAAGAGCTTTGGAGGAGAAGGGATATTGCTGACAGAGATTTAATTGCCAGCTTGAGGGCTGCTGCTGGCTTACCAACTCAAGAAGAAATATTTTCCATTTCCCCTTATTCAGACGATGAGGATAGTGGACCTATGAAAGCAAAGAGTGAATCTGGGCGATCCTTTAAGTTCTCTTTGAAGAATTTATCCGATAACTCACCGAAGAAGAAAGATTATGCAAAGAAATGTTCAAGCAAAAAGAATGTTAAGAAAAAGGACTATCTGTCTTTTATGACTAGTAAAACTGATCCACATCATAGTTTTGAAGGACATAGTGATGTGAAATCTTTGCATAGCTTGGATGATGATATCCAATCCCACAGAAATGAAGGTCCTGATGTTTATTCTTCGCCTGCTGCTGGAAGCCTCAGTCAAACTGAAGGATCTTGTCATGTTAACCAGCCAGGTATTTTAAAACAGAAGTTTGTGGATGAGGTGATGGTCAGTGATGAAGAGAGGAAACCTAGAGTTGTTCGAATTAAGAGAAATAAGGGGCATACTATTGATAGTGAAGAGGAGACTGGGAAACATGGTAATAAGACTCAGAATGTGAAAGGGAAGAAGTTAGTTATTAATTTGGGGCCAAGGAAAATTAACGTAACTAATTCTCCACGATCTGATACTTCAAGCTGCCAAAGAGATCAAGATCTGGTTAGCGCTAACGGTATACATCTTTATGAAGTTCAATTACTTTTTCCCAATTTGTCACCCTAATAATTTAAGAAATGGGATTTTAGGATCTTAGCATGCGAAAGTGGGCTATGGCTAATTTCTTATTTAAGATCCACCTCCCATCCACACAGTAATACTTAATATTGAAATGTTTTAGATGTACATTAGGGAATAAAAATATAATTGACTTCTCGAATAGATCCATGTGTGTGTTTCCTTGACTCATGCGATAGCCCTTTTTTGTGTCTGTTCTCTTTCTTTTGTGTGACTCTTTTGGTTTAAATTTCCTATCAGGCAATGAAGATATGAGCCAATCAAGGAAGGGAGACAAGTTTATATTAGATAGACATGATGGCACAGATAGAAGTTTTGATGGTAAAGGTGAAGTATCATTGCAATATCTTTTTCTGTAGGTCTGTACCAGAGTTTGGCTAGAGCTTTCCACTACATATGGGGTTAGCATTAGGAGATATATCTGATGTTTCTTTAGTTGGCTTAGCAAAAAAGTAACTTTGGGTTCATTTGACTTGCAGGAAACAGAGTTGATTCTGGTCAATCAAAAGATTTGAAGTTTTCAAGAAGAGAAGGAAATTTGATAAAGCTGGGAAAAGTTAAGGCAGAAGTTTCTGAGTTGAACCCAACCTCTGGTAGAGGCAATATTGCTGATGGATGTGAATCTGTTCCTTTAGAGCTGCCTCATATCCTACTGGGAATACGTAATACTGAGGGAGTAATTGATCAAGTTGGAACTGTACAAGCTATATCACGAGGTGAGAGGACATTTCTGGGGAAGCAGTCAGAAGGCAGGTCTGATGCATATGATGAGACAGATGACAATACTAATCATACACCTTCACATTCTTTGCCAAAAGACTCTAAACCTTTACTGAGATTCAAATTTAAGAAACCTAACCTTGAAAGTCAAAATTTTCCTCATCAGGAGGATGAGAAGACTATGATCAAGGGACAGAGGTCGAAAAGGAAGAGACCTTCACCTTTTATGGAGAAAGCATCGGTTAGTGTGGATGAAGATGTAGCACAATCTCATCAAGATGGTCCAATGGATGAGATCATGGATGCTAATTGGATATTGATGAAATTGGGTAACGATGCAATTGGAAAGAGAGTTGAAGTTCATCAGAAATCCGACAGTTCTTGGTTAGTTTCTTCTATAGCCTTTGCATTGCTTTTGTAAAATCAATGAGACAGAATACTAGAGAAAACCATGCCACTGGGAATGATGCATCAATCATATATAGAAGTTGATTTATCATATACTGAACTTTGCTTCCATTGCTTTGTGTTTCTTGGTTTCTCCCTGGAAGTTCCATTATGAAACAAAAAACATCTGGTGTATGAGTGCGCATTTCTTTCTATTATATATGAGGTGTCGATTTGATGTATGGACCAAATTGCTTTTCTTTCCTGATGTATGTCTTTTATTAACTCAACCCTTCAAAACTATATGTGCAATTTGTTTATTTTAGAAAGATCTCTTTTCCTCTTCATTTTTAGTTCACTTTTTGTATGAACTAATAATTTATCTTCTTTCATTTCTAAAATGAAACAAATGAATATATAAATATAATTGTGTATTGTTTGTTGCAATGGAGATATTTGGTGATAATGAACCATGCTTGCCTGTAATGATTCAATCAATAGTTTTCATTTTCATGTGACATTAGTGTACTTGTACCATCAAAATTACTCTGCAGAATTTAAAATGCATTACAGTTGACATGTATTATTTTCACTTTTATGCAGGCACAAGGGAGTGGTCACTGACGTAATTGAAGGCACTTCAAAGTTATCTGTTACCTTAGACGATGGGAAGGTGAAAATGTTGGAACTCCGGAAGCAAGGGGTACGATTTGTTCCGCAAAAGCAGAAGAGATCAAAGGCCTGAAAGGCTCAGCTTATCCACTCTTGGTGATTCTTTCATGTGGAGACTGTCTATTCTTTGATTTGAAGAGACAGTGCCATCTTTGTGAGGCCTCTAGTTACTAAATTTGTATTCCTTGCCACTCAGTGCTCAATATGCCGCTGATTGTTGGCTGAAGCATTCTCTATCGGAGCTATTTCGGTTTTCCTTGAAGAATTAACCTTTCTTCAACTGAGGTCTCTTTTAAACTGCAGGATCTTCATCCTGGGGTTGAGATTTATCTTCTTTTTTCTACATGTATCTGATTTCAGAATGTAGCTTCTACCTGTGATGTATAGGTCACCATTGCTGTAGATTGAGGATGGATTGTAAGATGCATGACTTACGCTGCTAGGTATTGTGAATTACAGTCTTAATGAGTTGATATTTCTATATTGAAATTGGACTGGTTCATTTTGAGGTGGTTCAGTTCTCTCTTCTTCTCGACCTAATACTTTTTGGCCCATAAGCTCCTCTTCCCAACACTAGGAAAAAAAGAGCACTGGCTCTAGCCGTAGGTGCCAGAACAAAGCATTAGCATGCATCAATGAAGTGTTAATTCAAGCACACTAATATGAGAAATTTTTAGATAGATTCAGTTGACAAAAATTTAGTAGTCTAAATTAATTATGAATAGACATATATAAAAATAAGATATGGGTCATTAGTTTTGTTAAAATTTCTCCACTAGTCTAACCTATTAGTTTTGTTAAAATTCTCTCCGCTAGTCTAATAATTCCTTGCCTTATTGGCACTTTACCATGGTTTTATCGCATTGCAGTGTAGTGTTCATAGCAAAGTGTGTTTGTGCAAAGTAACGAGAAACAAAAGTATACTAGTAACATCCCATATGTTTATGAGATATATTCTAAAGTTTATGAAAGTTTTTAGTAGTCTTTATTATCTAAAGCACTAAAAAATATATAAAATATTGCTTTAGAATATAATATTTTTTAAAACATATAAGAAATTAACTCAGTTTTAATATTATTATTGGTTCACATATTGTGTATTTTCACATCACAACTTGTCTAATTAGTTTTTTTTAATAGTACAATTTATTATCTTTAAAAAATTTAACAATTTTTAGGACACAATCAAATGAAATAGAATTCAACCAAAATCGCTTACCCAAAAAAGAAAGAAAGAAGAATTAAACCAAAATCAATAGTGCTCAGACAAGAGTTATAAACTTATAAATATTTAAACATGTTATATTAGTGCTGTAAATTTCAAGATTATTTGTTTTCAGGATATAGAATATCTTCACAAATTTATATATTCATTAGTTATATTGAGAA
>JASKGM010000009.1:4193190-4204586 GCA_034509205.1 Ceratonia siliqua
AACATCAGATGTCAATAGGCAATGCTTGTTTCACGGATCCATTTTCAATATTTCTACTCCCCTAATCTAGTAATTGTCCTATAACTGCTTGTACTTATGGAGAAATTGTAGATTGAGTGAGATTTGGCATACAGAACTCATTCTATATGTTGAAGAAGCAAACTTCTAAGCTCAGCTTTGGCATCTCCTGCTTTATATTAGCTCGGTTCTAGTATTGAAGTTTAGAAAAATATTTTTTTTTTTTTATGTTGTCTGCTTTTCTATGGTACTTACTGTATTTATCATAATGGACATTAGAGTAGTCTGTGTTTTAAGGACCAAAATAAGGACGAGGGCTTGCAAGTTAGTTTGTCCTTTAAAAAGAACTCTTGCAAGAGAATCAAGGATGATTCTGGCTCGTAAATAGTTCTTTTGAAACATACTAAATATGGCTTGACAGCTTTTTTGGGTGAATAGTAGTCATTTCAAGTTGGGGGATATTATGTATTATTACAGAAAGTGTGGAGGATTGAAAATATTATAATTGAACAGAACTTTGGAAAAATGATTTTAGTGTAAGCTACTTTACTTGCTGAGAATAGATAGATCTATCTGGAGCTTATTAAGTATGATTGTAGTAGAAGCTACTTTATGTGAAGAGAATAGATAGATCTATCTGGACTTTACTAAGTATGTTAGCACTCTTTGTTGAGAGTACCATCACATATTCAAAATTTAATTGCAGGCGGAGATGGTGAAGTTTTCGAGGGACTACTGATGTGCATTCAAGATGCTCAAGAAAGTTACATTGTTTAGAGCCTTTTGCAGACACTGAGATGGCCATGCCTCTAGCAAGATGGAGTTTAAATAGGATATTTAGAGTGTTATATGAGACTTGTTGAAGATGGTTGTGTTGGATTAAGGAACTTTTCACAGCCGTGAACACTTTCAATGTTAACAAGAAAAGCATTAATTGAAATACTGGAATTAGATTATAATAATTTTAGCAACTACTAGTAAATGCCTGCCTCATAGATCTTGTCTATCATGGTTTTCTTGTAGTATAGTTGTGCCAAACATACTCTGCTGAGGACATCTGGTGCTGAGGAACCAGTTATTTGGACTATTTCAGCAGAACTAGTTAAAGCGTAGGCTTCCTTCATGTAGATGCAATGAGTGAGATTGATGGTTGTAGTCCTAATCTAGAATGAAATCCTACATTTGGTATATTGATTATCGAATCCTAACTGAATCTCTTTCAGCGTGCAATTGAGCTTGCAATTAACGGAGGTTTCCCAAGTTTGGTTCTTACCAGGCAGACCCCACCCCGCCACTATCCCAGGGGCGGGGGTTTTGCAAATATTTTTGTCATTCCTTGGTGACTTGGATACTTGATGTCATGAAAATTGAAGTTTAATGATATCAGTAGTTATGTAGTCCCATTCTCTTTTCAATTTTTATACTTTAATTTTATAAGTTCTTGAATTACTTCAATAGCCAACCATTTAGGTGTTTTCTTAGGTACACAGTTTTATCATTTTATTTCATAAGATCTTACAATGAGAATCTTAACAGTTAGTTCTATTTCCCCCCCCTCTGGGCCTCTCTTCTAAACTTTGGGGAAGCTATTTCCTTTACATGACACAGTAGGCATTCCTCATTAAGGATGAATGAAGCCTACTAATGCACTGTGGCATACCCTATGAGATATGTTAGCTAGATTATCAGTAATTTCAATATGCACTTTGTTAATTGTAACATTTGGATAATTATCTTTTGTCAAATTTTACATCATCTCTACTCTTTTCATAAACTGGCTCTAGCAATCATCCGTTTCCTTGCTACAATTATTATCTACTTCTACACTACCTATACATCTAACCCATGAGCACTGACACTTCAATAAGGAGCCGTGTCCATATTTGGCACGTGTCAAATACTTGTATTAGACACATGTGACACTTCAAATTGTATTTGAATACTTTAAATTTTGTTGTGTGGTAGTTTCTTTGTCTTATTTGTGTTAGTGTCTATTCTTCTTAGCATCTAATCTAACACATCTATATGATAGAGAAGTCTTCATCAAGTCCATCTAGTTCTCCTTTAATTCGATGTTGTTGGATGATCAACACAGAGATGTTCATTGAGAACTCCGGTCCCGAAATAACATCCCCTATTGGTCCCAGTTCAGGGCACTGTTGCCAGTCATTCATCCCCTTTGTCAATATAGAATTCACCCCACCTCCTCGCCCTACAATGAGCAGTGAATATTGTCCTTCAAATGACCTCAAAGTGGAGAAGGTTTCAGCTGAATTTGCAAGATGCTTCTCTATATAGGAAATACGACCTCCAACTACTTGCTTTTCGTAGAAATCTGCGAAGAATTCATCGTCTAGCGACATCTCCTCCTGTTCTGCATGGGTGGTGACCCTATGGCCTACAAATCTTAAGACATCTGAACTGGTGTCAACCAGAAACCTGAGTACTGTGAGTTTTACTCCAGTATGACTTGCCACCCGACTAGCATATGCAAGTGCTTCTCTATCATCTTTTCCACCAATGAAGATGACTGCCACATTTATTGATGCAGAAGATCTTGATATCTTTTCAATGGATCCAAGGCCTCTGTCTACGAGAATCCCCACAGAACAAGGGGAACTTCTCAGTACCTGTTCAATAAAATAGCTATCATTGTAAGACAGTACTATGGAGGATAAATTTTAACTTGGAACTATGTTGCTATTAGTTAAAAAACACTGTATAAGATTGTCACGTGGTCGGGAGACAAATGTTGTTTGAATCTATATAAAACTACAAAATATATCTTTTTTTATTAGCAGCAACTCATAATATAGATATTTCTAATACTTGCATCATAACCCTAAGTTGTCCAATAAATACTTTCTTATTTAATTTTTTGAAACTGCTTGTGAACAAAAAAAATAATAAATAAATAAACATGAGGTTCTTCAGGTTTCTAAAAATCAGGAAAATACCTACACTTCCATAAGGTTATTAACATACTACTCTTTTTAACTATTTACACATGCTATGCTCGGACGATTTACAAAAAGAATAATATTAAATCACTTTAAATGATATTTAAAGCATATTATTTCAAGAAAAATAAACAGTATTCTAAAATTAGTCTCCCAACGGGTAATTTCTTCAAATCTTGATTAACTCCATAATATGTTGTCATAATGAATGCATCTGGGCAAAATTCTACTACTTGCTTTTGTTATATCATTATTAAAAATGTATTGATGGATAGATTAGAGTACAATTTCTATAGTTAATTATTTTCTGGTGCCTTTTGGGTAACATATTTCATAATGGTATCTCATGAGATTTGTTTTTTTTTTCCTAGTGCCTTAGATAATTCTAAAAAATTGTTTTAAAATGGCACCAAAGGAGACTACTGTCACCGTAATGAAATACGGTGTTTTCTGAGGCATCTGAATAGATTTAACTAAAACTTATATAGTTGGTCAAAACTACCTTTATCTGCTGTTAGTCATATTTTCCTGACATTACCTTTCGGTTCACATATCTGAACCCATGATTTCCGCCATCCAATGTTCCATTTTGACGCTGGCTCCTGTGAAATGGTACTATGATGAGAGCAATCATCAAGTCCTCTGCTAAATTGCAGATTTCCAGGGCCATGTTGTTGAAGGTTGATAGAGCCAACGTTCTTCTGAGCGTAATACCGTCACCATCACCATCTACATAGGCTTGAAAGGAGTTGGTTATCTGATCTCTCATTTCCACTACCTTCTTGTCCTTCACAGTGACTGTATCTGTTCCTTCAACCCTCTCTGTTGTGGCTGCAATTTCATCTGTGAGTTCAATCATGTCTGCGACATATACCAGAATTCCAGGGTCCACTGCCCCTCTAGAGATCTCCATGAAGTTTATGGTGGCTGGAACATGTTGAGGTCCCTGAACGCACAGAAGTATCCTCAGCTCCCTCAATGGATCAAGCAATTGGAGGGCCATACGATGAGTAGGCACAATTTTCCTCGCGCGTTTGATGATATGTGCCACAACTGTTGGGATATGAACAACTGTGAAAAAGACTGCAATTACCATCACAATGCCGGTGGAAGTAGAGGCTCCACATCCCATCTGGTTATAGAAGGACAAGCTATGAGATTGAAGTAGTTCAATGGTAAACATGATCTCTGCATTTTTTCTTATAACTTCTGAAAAAAAAAAAAAAAAACAAATGTAGCCACTTCAGAGTTATCTCTTGCTGCTGCATACATCTCAGTTTAACAACTAGAAGCAAATCTGAGGTTTTCAAATTTCAAGATCATGTCTTGCGGCAATATCATTTCAGGAGTAATATAGATCCAAATTCAATATCTGTTCTAGGTTAGATGAATGAAATATGAGTTTCCATGTGCAAAATAAGCGAGTTTTACATGCAAAACTTTCAAGCCACTTGCTAATGATGAGGGGTGTGAGTAGTTTGCAAGAGGTCTTAGTTTAAACTTGTGTTGTCATTACTAAAAAAAAAAAGATGCTGCATTTTCTATCGTTGGCACAGGATGATGCCTCAGATTTTAATGCCTCTAGGTTTTGGCACGCAGAAATTGTAGATCCATGCCTTTTGCACAGTTAGAAGCATGTTCCCGTGTCAACTTGCCCATGGAATAAAACAACTCTCAACATGTAGAACCTTTTTGACACTCAAATACATGTTGGTAGTTGACATTGCATAAACACATTATTAAAAGTTACACTGACATTTCAGTATCCTTCCAATTGAGGATTCATTTCAGTCCAGAATAAGCCAGAAATTCAAAGTTGAGAAAGTGAAGAGAGAAATCAAAGGCTTACCACTTTGATAGCTAAGTAGATATGAAAGTGGCCCTTGGTGGTGAGGAGCAATCCAATTGCAACTGATTCAGGCCAGTCAATGCCCAGCGCTGCTGCAGAAATAACTGTTCCTGCAACTTTACCAACTGTTGCTATCATGACGAGTAGAAATAGCCTCGCCCATGCCCCTAATTGTCCAGGCTCGAACTGCCTGAAATCAGCTGCGTACCCCATCCACAAGAAAAAGATGGGAAAGAAAATGGTGGTCAACAAATAGTTGATTTTGGTGATAACCCATTTGGAAAGTCTACCCTCCCTGGGTAAACAAATCCCTGCCATGAACGCACTTAGAATAGGACTATAATTACATATAGTGGAGAAGGAACAAATTAAGACCATGAAGGCAATTGACAGTACCAGGTGTGGACCTTTCATGGGTTTCCCTTCTGGGTTTTCATTGTTAACCCAATTCATAAACATGGGCGAAACCGAGGCTGTGAAAACTGTCTGCCCCAGAAGTGCAAACCCCATCACAATCGCCTTGTGAAGCCGTTTCGTTTCTTCAGGACCTCGGCAAAATGTGGGAAATGGTAGAGCAATGTAGCCAATTGAAAGGATTAGAGAGCATAGAAAATCTGAGTGCATTCCAGCTGCAATCACAAGCTTTCCTATATCTGATTTACCTATTTTGAAGTAAGTTATGAGACGAGTCAAGACAGGGGAGGCTGTACCAGAAAGAAGAGTAGAGAGGGAGAGAGTGAATTCTAGCCAATGTACTTTGTTTGGCAAGTATTGGAGAAATGGAGTTGTGGAAAAGGCTAGGATAAATGTGGAGAGCATTCCTACATAAGCAACTTGAGCATCCCTTGTTGGCCTTTTGAAGAGCACATATGGATCCATCTCTATTCCCAAAGCAAACATGTAACATATCATTCCAAAATCAATGATAAATCCAAAGGTCTTGTTGAATTGCTGATATTGATCTCGTATGTAGACTATGTTCCCCATAACTAGTCCTACCTGCAGAAATAAGAACGACATCAGAAACTTCATATTCATTTTCAGTTTTCTCATACCCCATCTATCAAACATGTCTTGTGCAGTGGGACTTCGATAGTTTTTTTAAGTGTAAAGAAAAAGACAAGCGTAAAATTCATATTTATTTAACAAGGGTTATTATTCAAATGTTATCTCATATGTTGTGTCTTTCTTTTTACGAAATCAACACTATTCATTTCTGTATAAATGCAAAGGATCTAAATTTAGCTTTTAATATGTTTATATGTCTATTTGAAGCTATTTATTACATCATCATTTTCACTTTAATATATGTTATTTAAGATGGATGATGTTATTTAAGATGTCATGGTATTATGAGATAATACCATTTTGGGTAGTATTTTATACTGTTAAAAAATAATAAGGATATAACATCTTGTCATTTCTGTTATTACAAATTTTTATAAAATGCCAATGGTATCACACTAAACATAAAAATCTTAAAATAATATGTAATATTTCAATATTTCAATTGACTTATTCAATTTGTCTCGCTCAATCTATCTTTAATTCATTAGGTTTAATCAATAATTTCAGAAACTATATATCTCTATTGCTCTTTAAACCGTATTCATTGATCATAACGAGAGAGAAGTGTATAAGTATATAAGAAGTAATGCGAGGTCGTGAGAAAGGCCTTAGCAAGAAATGAACCCCATTGCACAGAATCGCCATCCCCATGAACATAACAAAGTTCTTGCCTACTGAAAACATGAGCGAACCCACTTTTTCTGTACACGGATCTGAGAGGATTGACAAAAAAATTACTTCTAATGGTTGACATATTTGGTTTCTTCGTAGAAGCGACTTCTTTCTATTTCTTTCTTCTAAATCACCAAAGAAGAAAGTTTTTCGTTCTGGTTTTCGGTTTTGTTTTTTTATTAAATCTCAACAAGTTTTGGCCAAAGCCTTTGCCAGAGGGAATGATCCTGGTTTGATAGCTTAGTTTGAGGAGACAATGGAGGAGCAGTGAAAGGGGAATAAGCCTTGTGTGATTTGATAACTTAAGAGTCCAGGAGAGCAATACACTGGAAAACATGGATAAATCTCTTCTGTTTGACTAATTTCAATCACTCAAAATAAGGTAAAGATAAAAGGATGACTTAATAAATATTGTATTTTGTTTTCATATAATTTAAAAATTAATAATTTCTTTTATCAATGCTTAATTTACAAAACAGTATAAAATGTATTTGTTTTAATTTTTATTTTTATTAAAAAATAAATGAAGAAATATTCTAAAAATATTTAAAAATAATAAAATAAAATAAAATAATAAAATAAATAAATAAATATATTTATTTATTTATTTATGTTAAAACCAATTATCTCTCTATAAAAATCAAACACTTAACCACAACTTCGTTTATCTTCCTCTACCACCATAATGACAATTGCGGATCAAAACAAAACTCTTTTTATTAATGAAAATTACTATTTATGTGATCTGTTTTAAGAAAAATAGAGAATAGATAAGAGATTAAAGTAAAAAACAGTTTTTAAAAATTGAGAATAGAAATAGGTTATATCAAATAATTTGTTTTTTATTTTTAAAAATAAAAAAGTATTTCTAAAAACAATAATCAAACAAGTCTAAAAAGAAAATTAAAAGAAAATTACTTGAAATTAAATGTAATTATTTAAAAACTTATATATAGTTTATAAATTTATAAAAATAACATTAATTCCAAATGATCATGGGTCACCCGGACCCAATCAGGCAGGCCTGAAAAATACAGTTAGATATAGACCCAAAAAAAAGCCTGAATAAAATTTGAATGTTTTAAAAATCATATTTTATAAAAGATCGAGCGAAACCCATTTTTATCATGTTTATATATTTATTTGGAGCTATTTGTTACATTGTCATTTTTATTATATATGTTATTTGAAATAGATGATGATATGCAAAATGTTAAAGTATTATGAGATAACACCATCTTAGGTGATATTTTATATCACCCAAAAATTATAAGGATATCACATTCTATGCCACTTCTAATTTTTTACTCCTTTTATAAAATGTTAGTTGTATCACACTAAATATAAGAATATTAGATATCATAATATATCATATACTATAATATGTAATATACAATATATCAAATGAGATTCATAATTTGACATGCTCTATCTATCTTTAATTCACTAGCTTTAACCAAGATTTTCAAGAACTATATATCTTCGATCCATTGCTATTTAAACAGTGTTCATTGATCATAATGAGAGAGAAGCTTACAAGTATATCAGAAGTAATGCGAGGAGGTCGCGAGAAAGGCTTTAGCAGGTAATGAACACCATTGCATAAAATCACCATTCCCATGAACATAACAAAGTTCTTGCCTAATGAATACATGAGCGAACCCACTTTTTCAGTACATGGGTCTGCGAAGATATTTGACAAGAAAGTTGACATCTTTGGTTTCTTCGTGGAAGCAGCTTCTCTCTATTTCTTTCTTCTTTGAGCTTCTAAATCACCAAAGAAGAAAGCTTTTCCTTCTGGTTTTTGGTTTTGTTTTTGATTAAATCTCAGCAAATTTTGGCCGAAGCTTTTGCGAGAGGGAATGGTCTTGATTTGATAACTTAGTTTGAGGAGACAATGGAGGAGCAGTGTAAGGATAATAAGCCTTATGTGATTTGATAGCTTAGAGTGAGAGCCGAGGAGAGCAATACGACGAAAAACATGGATAGATCACATATTCTGTTTGACCCATTTCACAAATTATCAATTTTTTTATTATTTATAATTAATAATAATGATAATAATTTATTTTCTGTGATTTAATTTGAAATTAATTTGTCATCTAAATTTAAGTAATGTCTACTAAATTTATATATATATATATATATATATATATATAATATTTTAATTATGCGTTAATCGACATCAAATTCTTTTCTAGACAATCTTAAAGGAACCATACTTACAGTTACAGACAATTATAATTCCAACAATTTAATTAATTTTGAAGTTATGAGAATTTTTTTTTGGACAAATACAGACTCAAAGGTGGAACTTATACTACATCATACTTGTAAAGAAGAAGAATGAAGTCTTAAATATTGTTTTGGTATTTTAATATTGTAAAAATTTCTATTTGGTCCATCAGTTCTTAATTTGAATAATGTTTTTATTTTATTTAATTTTAATTAAGTCCATTTGTTAGTTTTCATCAATAAATAATGATATTATAATTAATTAATATATGTGCTCTTATTGTTATCTATCTGAAGTAATTATTTAATGGATAATCAAGCGAAAGAGAAAAAGTCTAGTGCTCCAAGGAGTGTTAATTTATATGGGGGTCCCACTTTTGAAGTGAGGCCCACATCACACGAGGTGGGACTCCCCCACCTCTTGTGAGTGCTCGTCGCACTCACTTGAGTTATAATTTTTTGTTTATAAATATACAAAAATATGATAGAATGACTTATATAATCAAAACTTTTGAAAAGATAAAATGGTTACATTGTTGAGATTAAAAACAAGAGAATTAAATTAAATTTTTTTCAAAATTATAAAGACAAATTATATTTAAAGCCAGAATAAAATTAGGAAAAGATAACATAAAAAAAAATTAACGAGCTGTTTGGTCCTGTTATTTCACATGGTTCTGAACAATGTTGTTACAGATCCAAAGATGTGAGTGGAAGATCTTCAACATCGGATGACAAAACCTAAAACTCTTACTGAGAAGAGGAGAGAACTTCTAAACAAGAAGAGGACAACTTCTACAAAGACAAAGGAACTAGAAAGAAGGAGAGGAGACTTGACTTTAGGGAGGGTGGTGCTAAGGGAAGACCCTATATAGCAAGCAGATCCATCCTCTCCTAATATGCAGCTAGACAAATGCTCCTTTTTCTTCTTCAGCAGAGGTCAATGGTGCTACGGCTCCCCATGAATCTTCATAGAAATCGTAAGGCATCTGACCTGGGTTTTAGGAACCTTTGGGTTGAGAGCAATTCATCCGAAGCTCTCCACTTGGTTGAGAAAGGGGATTCAAGCACCCACATCTATGGTAGTCTCCTTGATGACATACGTTCTTTATAGTCTCGCCAGTGGCAAGTTCACATGAGTCACGTTTTACGGGAAGGTAACTCCAATGCCGATGTGCTTGCAAAAATGGGATCAGAGTTTCAGGAGTACCTCGTGATATTGGAAACGTCCCTCACACAATTGAGTACCTGCCTGCTTGCAGATATGCTACAGCTCCCTTTTCCTCCTCTGTAGCCAGCCTTTGGCTCTGTTTCGCTTTGTTAATTTCTTTCCCTTTCACCCAAAAAACTATAGAATTTGCTGACTAAAAATAGAAATATGAGAGGATGGAAATAAAGGGAAACGACTTGGCCTATTTAGGAAAGAGCCCCAATGCATAAATTCCGTGTGGATTGAGAGAGCTTCGTCGAGAATTTGCTGAACTGTTGTAGAGGAGTTTTGGAAGATTAGGTTGTTTTTGCTTTTCCATAACCTCCACGGGATATGGCCAGCTAAACTTAAAGGTTCTGAATGGTTGTTTTGCTGCTGCAGGGACTGCGCAAGAGCTGCCCACCACTGAAGAAAAGACTGACATGGTGGACAACAGCATCAGGGGAGAAGATAACCATGTTGTTTCCACCATGGGGCATGTGATAAGAGTGCACAATCGTTTTCGAGTAATAACCACAGGATGGGCATGAAGTGTTATCAACAGGGAAACCACGTCTATTAAGAAGATCTTTAGATGCCAATTCATTATTGGAAGCTTTCCAAATAAAAATTTTCTTTTTTCTGGTAGTTTCATTTTCCATAGGTGACAAAGATGAGGATCAGAGTGAGAGCTTGAATCAGAATATAGCACATTGAAGGCCACTTCATAGCTAGACCGTACCGTATAATTTCCAGAAGTCAGCTTATCATGATTCCTTTCTACGGCTTCATTTACAATGGCATCAACAATCAAAGGGGGAAAAAATTCTCTAACTCGGTCAACTTTTCACATACCAAATCTCCTAAATCTTAAATCTTACTTTTTCTACTAAGAACCTAGCAAACTTTTCAAACCGATCAAAAATTGGTCAATACTCTCTAAGAGCTTTTCAAACAATTCTCTTCGTATAGAGTAAATGCACCAAATGATTTCTTCAAGAGTAAATGAGGAGTAGAAGAATGTTTTTCCTAATAACACTTGTCTACTTGTACTTTAATGTTTTTCCTTTCTATGGCTTCATTTACAATGGCATCAGCAATCAAAGGGGAAAAAATTCTCTAACTCTGTCAACTTTCTATATACCAAATCTCTTAAATCTTAAATCTTACTTTTTCTACTAGGAACCTAGCATACTTTTCAAATGGATAAAAAATTGATCAATGCTCTCTTAAGAGTTTTTCAAACAACTCTCTTCGTGTAGTAAATGCACCAAATGATTTCTTCAAGAGTCAATGAGGAATAGAAGAATGTTTTTCCTAATAACATTTCTACTTGTACTTCAATGCTCTTATGTTGGAAGTATTTATAATCTTCAAATATGGTTGTTGGAGCTTTAATGAATGC
>JASKGM010000009.1:4204686-4225860 GCA_034509205.1 Ceratonia siliqua
TAATATGAATACCACTTTTACAATAAAAATGAAAAATTTTAAATTTTAAAAAAGAATTTTTGGTACTCACAATGTTTGACATCAAGATCATTTGATCATTTTTGACCGTTTATTTATTTTAAACAGTGAGAATAATTTTTTTTTCTTTATTATCCTAAAATTTTATTTGGTTTATTTTGAACATTTTGAATACTAATATTTGATATATATGATAATATTATCCATTATTAGATAATTGTATTTTTTTCTCATCTAATAATAAACACCTTCATCACATTAACAAGCCATGAATACCTTATAAATATGGAAGAAATTATTTTAAAAAATTTAAACATAATTTCGATTTTTCAGTGGGGGTAGCCGTTAAGGTGTAAAATGTGAGAGAAGCGAGAATGAAGGAGGACGAGGTTCGGTCTGTGTTCTGTCCTCTCAATAGTCTGAGCTGTCCAAAAGCTCCTTCCCATAAGCAGAAGCGAAGAGTATAAATAGGCTCCTCAGAAACACAAGGGCAAAACATCGACAATAGACCCCAACAAAAGAAAAAAAAAAAAAAAAAAGGGAAGGCTTCATTCTCACACATTTTTTCTCCGGTGGAGAACCTCGGGGATCCGGTGCTCTCGGAGCATTTCAATTCCCTCTCTCCGATCGTAGCACCAATCCGGAGGCAATCCTATTTCCCCCCCTCTCTTTTCATTCATTCATTCATTTTCTCCCTTTTCCAATTACACCCATCTTTTTGTTGTTGTTGTTGTTGTGGTTTTCTTTTTCCTTCTGCCCAGATTTC
This sequence comes from Ceratonia siliqua, assembly GCA_034509205.1. Classification (NCBI taxonomy): domain Eukaryota; kingdom Viridiplantae; phylum Streptophyta; class Magnoliopsida; order Fabales; family Fabaceae; genus Ceratonia; species Ceratonia siliqua. The sequence continues at coordinate 4,205,471 of JASKGM010000009.1, forward strand.
ACTTCATCGCTATCTGTTTTTCTTGCTGATTCTGGGAGAGGGAAATTGGTAACGGGTAATTGCATGCATCAGGTATCGGAATTGGGAGGTTCTGAGGGTTCTCTTAATATATAGCCAATTAAGATGAGTGTGATTTCTCGAAATATATGGCCTGTGTGCGGCAGCTTGTGCTTCTTTTGCCCTGCGTTGCGAGAGAGATCAAGGCACCCCATTAAGCGTTACAAGAAGTTGCTCGCCGATATATTCCCTCGGTCACAGGTCACATTTTTCTTTTACTTTTCTTTCGTTTCTGTTTGTTTCCTGAGAAAATAATGTGATTGAAAAGTTCAGCATGTTCTTGTTTTCTTTTCTTTGCCCCCTTTTCAAGTTTGATATGTCCACAACTTTTTTTGTTTGTTTGAAAAAAGTATCGTGTCCACTACTCTTCCCTTAATTATACCAGAATGTAGGATAAGAATTAAATAATTTCCTCTGATTGAGAATGCAGGTGATCGCCTTTAATTTTTTTTTAAGTAGTGGAGGTTTCTTAGTGTAAAATGAAAGTACAAGAGTTGGAGTTTTTCTTCTTTCATTGACGAATGAGACTGTTTACTGATTTTATAGAGGCCCATAGGAACCGTGGCTATAGAAGTTTTTGGTTCTTGTTTCAGGTCACCTGGGTAGAAATTGTAGTATCAGGTACATTTTAATGATTTTTTTTTTCTTAAAATAAACTTCTACTTGTGACTGTATTATCTTATAGCAAATCATAAATTTTTGCTTGCATTATGCCTGTGAGTGGATCACGAACGTCTCGGTCCTGAGATGTTGAGGTTGGGTCGGTCCAACGAGGTCGGTCCTGTAGACAAGTAAACAAGGGGCTTGGGTGCGATTATTACACTCCGATGCCAAAGTTAGTTATGTCCGAGCTTAGAATCCGTAGCTTAGTCATACCTGAGGAGTGTATTTATAGGCTGGTGAGTGGCTGGTCCAGTGGGCCTGGTTGTTGGGCCCTCTGCTATTGGGCCTTGGCCAGGTCCACTACACATTGTTATTTGATTTGTATTTCAAGAAGCATTCTTATTTTAAGTTTGATCTTTGCTCGGTTTTGTTTTCAAGAACCATTCTTGCATATGTGCAGGAAGAGGAACCAAATGACCGTAAAATTGGCAAACTATGTGAGTATGCATCGAGAAATCCTCTTCGTGTTCCAAAGGTACACGCATTCTTATTTTTGACTTATGTAATACTGGACTTAAGTTATCTTATGTGACACCTTTTCTTGATGAATTAATCTTCATCGTGGAACTATTTATGCATTTGGGTTCCTTCTTGATATCTCTTCTGCCATTCACATCTTCTAACTATCATTACTGTTCATTTTCTTCCCGTTACTTTTCTTCAAGTAATCATTGCATTAATTAGAAATGTTAGATTGGTAGTCCAAGGTCAAAGTAATCACCCTAACGCTTTTGAAAGATGTTTATCCAAACCCCTGAGTTTTTAATGTCAAATTACAATACACAGTTATTATTGAGGCTAATGGCAATAGAGTATATTCTTAGTTAGTTCTTATCATAGAAAGCTGCTCTCAGAGTTGTAATACTTTTTTGCCTCGAGTCCTGCTTTTTGATTGATTCTAGTTCTGGCATATCTTCCTTTTCCATTTTCTCATAAACATTTTGCACTCAGACTATAACTCAAATTCTAACATATCTCATTTTTTAATATAAATATTAATAGGTTATATTTTCTTAATTTATTGCAGATAACAAGCTACCTTGAGCAAAGGTGTTACAAGGAATTGAGAAATGAGAACTTCCAAGCTGTAAAAGTTGTCATTTGTATTTACAGGAAGTTGTTAGTTTCTTGTAAGGACCAAATGTGAGTTCTCTTTGTTCATATTGTATTTGGCTTATGTTTTGCCTTTTTTTAAACATTCAGGGTATTTGTGAGACAAGAGATCATGGGCTTTTGGAGTTGCTTGTGATAAATTTTGATAGTCATGAATTATATCTTACATGCTGTCACAAAACTATTTTGGGGTTAACCTTTTGCTTGGTAGTTTCTCTCTTTTGAATATTTTTAATGTACCTTTTCTTTTATTCTCTCATCTACCAAAACAAATGATACCAAACCTTAAAGCAGTCTATTCTGGAAAAGTTATGCTATTTTAATATATTTCAATGAAATTACGTACCCAGTATGGGAAAAAGAGAAGAAAAAGTTCCAATATGTATGATGAGCCAACTTATTTCAAAAATCATGGCACTGCGTTCTGTCTGTCTGGATTGTAAATTTTAGAGTAAAATACTTCAACCTCCCTTCAATATTCCTGATTTTACACATACCTCCCCTCTATTTTTAAAATTTACACAAACTTCTCTTACATTTTTAAAATAAGCTACACATAACTCCAATTTGAAAAAGAAAAATTCTAACACCTCTATTAAAAACATGAATTAGTCACTGACTAACTCTCTATTATGTATATAAAAATCCAATAATACCCTTGAATGAAGAGAGATTGAAGTATTTTACTCTTAAAATAAACAATTTTTATTAACATAAAATTTTATATGAGAGAATTAGTCATTATAGTTAAAGAAATTAAAGGTTTATATAGATTAACTAATTTTGAATAAGGTTATATGAAATTTAATTAAGATTTATACACAATATGATGACTAACTCATGTTTTTAACAAAGATGTTGGGATTTTTTTAAAATTGGAGTTACATGTAGCATATTTTAAAAATGCAAGAGAGGTTAGTGTTGGTTTTAGAAATAAAGGAGACGTATGTGTAAAATCAGGAAAATTGAAGGGAGCTTGAAGTATTTTACCCTAAATTTTAACATGCCCAGAGTGAGTAGTGTATCCATTTGGCATTTATTTCAAGTGTTGAATGGTCAATTTTCATGAAGTTCTTTTTTCTCGGGTATTAAAGATAATGTGCAGTTCTGATACTTGTCTATGTGAAAATCACTGGAGTACTGTCATACTAACAAGGTATTTCTTTTTGTTTCTGTATGGTTGATACTTACTTGACACTCTCTCCAACTTGCCCCCAGTAGCATCAGGATATATGTTAAAGCTTTTGTTACAACAGATCACATGTGGTTATGATTTAATGTAGAAATTCTGGTTTGTCATGGTTCATGCTTTTCTTGTCATACTTATTTCATTTCCTTATTTTCTTATATCTTTTCATTTTTCTTAACATTTGCTGTTCTTTGAAAATTTTAAAATTCATCCGGACAAAATCAGGTGTTTACACATGCCAGACTCTTTGACTGAGGTTTATTGTTTAGCCTGATCTGTCCTCTTTCTTCATGTCAAGCTTGAAGACTTATAGAGGCTTATTATCTTCATATGGATTGTCTATAACTAATATAGTTCATGAAGTATACCAATAATGGTGTACAAGAGTTTGTATTCTTCAGAAGCCAAGACACAAATGCGCTAGAATAATAAGGCTATTATCATATATCCTCTGGCAACATTCCAGTAAATGTTAATTACTCTTGAGCTTACTACTTAAATGAGCATTATCCTGGACTTGGAATAGCTTGGAAGGAGAATACTGCATAATTATTTTCTCTATTCAGCTACTTTGGTAAGTGGTGACGAGCCCACAGAGCTACTTGAGCCACTATGTAGAGGACTAAAGTGACTCAGTTAACTAAAGAGAGTGTTCCTAGAAGATGTTAGATGTCCTAGGCACTAGGTCTAGAATTAGAGTGGAAGTGTGCAGAGAAAATATTCTTCAAATTTCCTGTTAGCCCATAGATTTAACCAAAAACCTGTTTCTACTTGTTGACTAATCATGAGAACATTTGAATTGCTTACCTATGTCATAGTTTAGGTCCCACATATCATAACAAAAGAAAATATATACAAAGTTGGGTAGCTATTATTCTGGGAAACAGGGAAATATTTTTCTTTAGACAAGTAAACTTTTCATTGGTTTAGAGCTCAAGTGTTCTTGAAAGCACATCCATCTAAATATTGCCTTAGAAGAAAATAACAAGAGTTGATTTCCATTTCTTATGCATAAAAACATTTATATGTATGATTTATGAGTAGTAACAATGTTATGGCAGGCCCTTGTTTGCAAGTAGCTTGCTTAGCATCATACAAATTCTTCTTGATCAAACACGGCATAATGAAGTGCGAATTTTAGGCTGCCAGACTCTGTTTGACTTTGTGAACAATCAGGTGGGTTTTATTTTTTTCTAGGATATTTATATTAGAGTTTGCTGTTTGTTTATATTATTTAATATATAACATTGTAAGTTTCTTTCTGTGCAAGTGTTAAGTGTCTACCTTACTGTGCAGAGGGATGGTACTTATATGTTCAATTTAGATGGATTAGTTTCTAAGCTTTGTCTTCTAGCTCAAGAAATGGGAGAGGATGTGAATGTACAACATTTGCGTGCTACTGGCCTTCAGGCCCTTTCAGCAATGGTAATTTGAATGCTTACGTGGTCATATTCTGTCTACTGTTTTATTCTCTTTTAGTGTTAAAACAATTTATTAACATGCTTGACAAGATAAAGTTCTCAAGAAACAGAATAATTTGGTGTTGAAGTGAAATTGATTAGAGTCTTTAGACATGTTAATGGCTGGCACCACTCTCTCTCTCTCTATCTCTCTCTCTCTCCTTTCCCCCCCATATGTTGCTTCATGCAAAGAGCTAATTATAGTAGACCCTAGGTTTTTAAAAAAAATTTGAAAAATTAAACATAACATATTCAGTGGAGTAGACTACCTGTGGAGACTTTGTTTTGAAGAGTAACACTGCTACAAAGGACAATCAAATTTAAACTTGAGAGATAATGCTGTTCTATATTTAAGGATAAACAGAAATACTGGGTCATATATTTGTCTCTCATGTTATGTAAGTTATTTATTTTGTAAAGGAGGATATTTATAGGTAGCAAGTAACTCAGCACATGTATGTTTTTATTAGTTATGCACTTGAAGTTCAAGTGTAACTTGCTCTTGTAAATAAATGGTTCTATTATATCTCTTCCTGATAGCTAGACCTTAGGTCCACTATGTCTAGCTTGTTAAAAATTAGATTGTAGGAAAAAAAATTTTAAAGAAAAAATTTCTTTTCTACAAAACAAACCCAGAAAATTTTTTTGTCAAAAACTTTTTCCAAGAATTTTTTTTTCTAACCAAACAAACGGAGCATAAGAGAAAAATGATGCAGGTTCACAATCAGTGTATGACTTCATTGAAACTCTTACTGAAGTGTGAAAGAGAATCCTTTTGAAGGATTCATATGTTTTCAGTAAGGATCTAATAGAGGACCTCAAATTTTTGGATCACGGTTTACTGATGTTATTTCAAGAGACTCCCTCACCATTATATCTTGAATAAAAGACATTCAACCTCTACTCTTCTGTTTTCTCATGAAACAGCTAATCAGTAACATGAGTTGCAAAATGAATAAAAATAAAATTTGAATATTTCCTTTTATAAGCTAAATTTTACCTGGGGACTAACAGATTGGTAGAGTTAAGTGGATGATCAGTAATTTTTTGTTGCACAGGTTTGGTTCATGGGTGAATTCTCTCATATTTCAGCTGAATTTGACAATGTAAGTTAGTATCATCCATTTACATTTTTAAGTTATCTGTTCTTATCTATATGGACATTGACGTGTTTTCCACTTCTCAAATACACTCAATGTCCTTTCTTTCAGTTGGAACTATATCCTCATAGCAAAAAAATAATTTTCTTCCCTGATCAACCAAAATAGTATAGCTTTGATTTTTCAGTTATCATACTTCTATTATATTCAACAGAAATGTTCAGTTTCCGACATAGTGGATGTCAACTCTATCTTCTTTTTTCCGCTACCTTTTGACTGTAGTTATTTTTTTAGCATAAGGATTTATATTTTTCAACTATTAGCTTTGGACTTTTTAAAACAGTTTGAAGGGAACATTTATGTCTTGTCCTTCTGTATGCAGCACCTCTTTTGCATTTTACAGCTTTATTCATCTCTTGTTAACTCAGGTTGTTTCAGTTGTCTTGGAAAATTGTGGCAATGTTGAGCAAGATTCTCAAAATGCACATATGACGAGGATTACTTCTTGGAGAATGGTGGTGAATGAGAAAGGACAAGTTAATGTTACTATGTAATTGTTCTTCTCATGATGGTGGTTTGTGTTCTGAGTTACTAATCACTCAACTGCTATTAACTTCTTCATTTTATCCTCTATAGGGAGGATGTCATGAACCCTGGATTTTGGTCAAGGGTTTGCCTACATAATATGGCAAAGTTAGCCAAAGAGGCTACAACTGTACGACGTGTTTTGGAATCCTTGTTCCGCTATTTTGATAATGCTAATCTCTGGTCTCCAGGACACGGGCTTGCTCTTTCAGTCTTGCTGGACATGCAGTTGATAATTGAGAATTTGGGTATTTATTTTCTTCAGGGCTCTAAGATTTGGTAGATTATATACCAGTTTTGTTTTCTGTTGTAGTTTCTTTCTCTAAACAGTTCATAATTGGGTTAAATGTAATTTGCAGGGCAGAATACACACTTTTTATTGTCCATTTTAGTCAAGCACCTTGATCACAAGAATGTCTTGAAAAATCCTAATATGCAGCTTGACATTGTTGATGTTATTACCCTTCTTGCTCAACAAACAACTGTTCAGCAATCTGTGGCTATAATTGGCGCATTGAGTGATTTGATGAGACATCTGCGGAAAAGTATACACTGCTCCCTTGACGATTCAAATCTAGGAGCTGAAGTCATCCAATGGAACCAAAAATGCCAAACGGCAGTAGATGAGTGCCTTGTACAGTTATCACTTAAGGTCACAATATATTACATACTTTTCAAGATGACTTTAATCAATAGTGTGACAAATTAGAGAAACATATATTATCTTATCATCCTCCCTTTTTGTCTTTTTCCTCTCTAATAAATTTCTTCTTTTATCAAAAGAAAAAAAAATCAGAGAAACATAAGCATATCTATCAGCATATGTATGTGAAATTTGGATAACTATTTCAAATTATCTAATGTTATTTTGTGGTTACTGGCTATAATGCTATGCAGATTGGAGATGCAGGCCCTGTTATTGATATGATGGCTGTGCTGTTGGAAAACATGTCTAATATTACAGTCATGGCCAGAACCTTGATTTCTGCAGTTTACAGAACTGCTCAAATAGCAGCTTCAATACCAAATTTGTCATATCAGAACAAGGCAAGAATACATTAATCTCTTTCAACTTTTTCCTGATGTTTAGCTACGATAGAATAATTTTACCATGCTTCTTTCTGATATTCTTCATCTTTCTTTTCTATTCTTCGTCTTTCTTTTCTATTCCTCTGTAAACTTGACACTCTGACCTTTACAGGCATTTCCTGAGGCATTATTTCATCATTTACTCCTAGCAATGGTCTATGCAGACCATGAAACTAGGGTGGGTGCACACCGCATATTTTCTGTTGTTCTTGTGCCATCGTCAGTTTGTCCTCAACCTTCTTCTTCAGTCCCTTCCTCAATAAAGGCAACTAGTATTCAAAGGATGCTCTCAAGAAATGTATCTGTGTTTTCTTCTTCGGCTGCTATCTTTGAAAAATTGGAAAGGAAGAAACATTCCCCGCAAGAAGATAGTCATCAAGATGGGAGGGACAGAACTGCAGTTGCTGATGGTGCAAAAACCAAAGATAACTCCATTTTTAACAGATTGAAGTCAACTTATAGTCAGGCTTACAGTATAAAAAATTCTCCTGTGAACAGAGGTGAATCTATAGTTAACAGGGACAAAAATATTAGTAGTAGTCCTTCTATGATGAAAAGACTGAAGTCAAGTTACAGCCGAGCTGCTAGTGTAAAGAAGCCTCAAGTAACTGTACCTGCTGAACAAGATAAACAACCGGTAATACTTACGCTGCTTTTACTTTTACATTCTACTGTAATAGTATTAGAACTTATTAATCAGCATCACCAGATATATTAAAAATATTTTCATGACTACAATGTCACAGGCATTACCCCTTAGGCTGAGTAGTCATCAGATTACCCTTTTGCTATCCTCAATTTGGGTGCAGTCCGTTTCTCCACTGAATATGCCTGAAAATTTTGAAGCAATCGCCCATACCTGCGGCCTTGTCTTGCTAGTTGCTCGGAGCAAGGTATTGTAGTCATCCTTGTCATTTTACCATCTATAAATATATCAAAACCAAATTGATCATTTCAATTTACCTACTTTATAATAAGAGACAAATTCAGCCTTCTTGTTTGACAATTTGTATAGCTTAACAAATAATGAATAATTTGTATCAATGATTATTATTTTTTCCTTGAGAATGAGACATATACCATGTATGTTATTAACTATATAGATAAATATCCATTGTCTATTAGTTCTCTTGTAATGACAAGAACAGGTAGCATGTTAGCAGCAGAAAGCATAACAAGTGGCAGCTTCTGACACCATCTCCTTCATTTTTTATTTTTGGAATTTTTTCCTGGTGTGGACTTGTTAATCAAGTTTTTATATGGTCCTTTCAGTTTACCTACGTTATAAATTTATCAGATGATTTATATATCTTAACAAATAACAACATCTTTTCTATTAATGACTAATTCTCTTCTTGCTAATAAAATTATTTGTTTTTAAAATTATGTAATATATATTTTGTTTTTCTATTTTGTTTCTTGGAGAATGAGACATATGCCTATTTGTTTTCTTTATTAATTATATAGTTAAACCTCTTTTTCCTATTAGTTCCACCCATAAGGAATCATTCTTCTTCTTTCGTATGTGGATTTATCTCTACCTTAATTATAGGTTAGAATCTTTGTTACCCATTAGTAACAATATTGATATTAGCAATAAAGAAAAGACTTAATAAATACATTTTTTAGTATAACCAGTTGCAAATAATTACTATAATGTTTGTTTTCCAATTTTTTTATTATTATTTTATGGAAAAGATTTAATGTTATATATTTAAGATTATAGACAACCTCATAATTCATAAATAAAATCCACATATTTTCAAATAAAATTTTAGCGCTTTAAATATGCAATGATCCTCCTGCTTTGTATTCTTTCTTTCCTCTTAATAATATTTTTATTAAAAACATAGAGGTTTAATAAAACAAAATCATTACAATTTGAAAGGTTGTGACCAAGTTAAATAAGTGATCAAAATTGTAGTTACAAAGTTAGATGCTTGGACAGGAAATGCTACAAGTTATAACTAATATTTAATAAGAGATTATAGGTGAATTTTTTTTTTTTGATTAATGCTAACAGAAGTAATCAGCATGGTTTTTCTGAAGTTATATTGTAATTCATAAATTCACTTACTTCATCACAAATTTAATAAATGTAAAATCAAAGTTGTTCTTTTAATTCCGAAATACAATTTTTAAAGATTGGAAAACTTTAAGTTACTAATTTAAAATGTAATTACAATAATTTATTAAAAAATTATTACTATTACAAATATAAAACACTCCATAGCAACTAAAATCTGTATGTGTACTTTCCTGCCACAGCTTTGTACTCTGGTATTCACTCGTAAACATGAAAGTAGTACTTCAGTTACTCTTTGATTTTTTTTTCTATACAATTACTAGTTAATGGATTTTACCATGGTGTATATTCTACCATTCATATTTAGCATGATGATTTATTTTCACCATGATGGACAGTTGCATCTTTTTATACATCGTGTGCTAAAATAACAATATGATCCAAAGCAAGAGTTGGTTTGGTAATTGAAATTGATAAGATGTCAATATTCTGCAGAGAGGTCTCCTTTATTTATTTTATTTTATTCATTTATGTTTTCGTCCTCTATAAATAAACGAGTGATAATCTCAGGTAGAGAGTTAATGGATTGAGTAATTTATTTATGCTTTTGCAAAATTTGATTACTCTAACGAAGTTTAACTATATTGTTTTTAACTTTGTCATGAGTTCTGGTATCAGTCATGCAAGTATTTTTACCCCTTTTCCCAACATTTAAATGTTATTACCAGTGGTTCACTATTAAGTCATTAGTCACTACATTATTTTTTTTTATCATTGTTGAATTGACTTTTTTTTTTTTTTGAATTTCTTGGGGTCAAAATTTATCTATGTTTGGATTTTTTTTTCACATTTTTTGTTAACTTCCATTTGGCCTCATCTCTTGTAATTTTTGGCTTCATGCAGAACTCGTCTCATGAGGCTATGATTCAAAGTTTTCAGTTGGCATTTTGCTTGAGGAGCATTTCTCTCGATGAAAAGGGTAGAACCTTAAGTCCTATATGGTTTATAATATCTTACTGTGTGTGTGTATTCTTGTATTTTGTAAGAATATGAGTGTTATCTTACTGTGTCTGGGTAGAACCTTAAGTTCAAGTTTAGAATTGTGTGATTTCTTTCCCATTTTTCTCTTAAAACTAACATATAATATGAAGATATGTTATGCTTGAACAATGCTATGACTTTTCCTAACTGAGCCAATACCTGGAACTCTCAATTTGTTTCTCAGAAATGTTTAAATATAATCTTTCAAGTAAATCTTTAACCTAAAGGTGTCCTATGAGTAAGTAAAATTGTGTTTGTGGGCATTTACTTTTCACTCTTTCATGAGATGGTGATTTGTATTTTGAATTTATTAGTGGTCAATGTGACATGGTAAAATTCTAATGTGGTATGTGATGTAACATGCTTAGATGGGAATAATGGCATTTTGGATTTTCCATGATGTATAAACTATCAGATCACTTCTTACATACTCAATCAATAAAACTGGAGGTTATGGCATACATTGTCTTTATTGATATTAGATATATTTTATGCTCATTTCTCTCAGAGTTCTCTGCAATCTGCATCAACTGATTTAAAGTGCATAGCATTGTTAAGCTGTCTGGTTTTGAACTTCAAGTAACACTTTCTTATTTTGACAGTTCAGCTGCAGCCATCTCGCCGTAGATCTCTCTTTACACTAGCAACATCCATGATTATTTTCACAGCCAAGGCCTACAACATCGTCTCTCTCATTCCTATTGCTAAAATGACACTTACAAATGAAATAGTATGTTCATCATGTCTCTTATTCAATTTTTGGCGTTAATTTATGTTGTTCAATTTTTTCAGACATTCCTCACCCCCTTTTTGCTTTTCAATGGAGTGATTCTATATCTTCCTTCCACAATTTAATACATTTATACTTATTTCCTATTAGTCTTTGATGTGGTTAAATTATTTTTCTTTGTTTGTCCTACAATATTTTATGCTTTGTTTCAGGCTGATCCATTTCTGAAATTGGTTAACGACAGCAAGTTACAAGCTGTTACAGATACAGTAAAGCAGCCAAGTAAAGTTTATGGCTCAAACGAGGATGATGGAGAGGCTTTAAAGTCACTTTCAGGCATAAAGTTAACTGAGAGCCAGTCTAAAGAATCATTTGCGACCATGATAGTGCAGTCTCTGGCAAACTCATATAATGTAACAACAGGATACTATGTAATGTACTAATTTATTGGAATATGGTACTAACTTTTGAGTTTTTTGTGAACAGGAATCGTCCTGCTTAAGAGAACTGCTGCTTAATGATTTTTCACCTGATAATGCATGTCCAGTGGGAGCTCAGTTGTCCACTGAGACAACAGGAAATATCTACCAATCTGGATTAAAAGACAACAAGTCCCCTGATATGGTAACTTGCACACATTTGCTTATATCTTCTGAAAATTATTTCATCGTATATTAACCTTCTAAGTTCACCCACATGAAAATCTGCAGGTTGATCTTCCATTATTTACAATTGATGATGACATTCCAGCCCCTGAATTGGAAAGCCAAGCTGATCCGGGTGCACAGCAGCCTCCAGAAAGTCCAAACTTGCTGAGTGTTGATCAAATTTTGGATTCAGTGAGTTTTTTTTCTGTTCATTGATATGTACACAGTTAGCATCCTTCTAATGTACCCATTTCTTGTAGAGTTCAAATGAAGGTGACTTTTGCTTAAGATAAAGACAAGTACAATATTCCTGAAATAGGAAAGATGTGCTTAAATTCATTTCAGTATTAGAGAGGTGTAAGAATGTCTTCTCAAACCTATGGGTCCAAGGTTAATTTCCTCTGTTTTAAGAACAAGAGTTATGCAATGATCTCAAATGCCAAAAGCTTGGCAAGGTTTGTGAATTAGTTAGCCGAATGAATTATAAGGAGCACCCCCTTGACATTTAAAGCCAGATTAAAGCTCAAAGGAGATCAGAGGATATTTAAAAAAAAAAACTGGGCATTGCGTCTCCAGAGTCTCCATATTAATAGGTCAATATGTGCATATATAGATCGTGAATGGTAGGCTGCTCCACTAACTGGTCCATTTATTCTTGATAACCAGGTTTACTTGAATATATTAGGACTGGAATAAATCCTGAGAAGTTGAAAAAATGGATGCATCTTGAACACTCTTCCACCCATTTTTTCCTCACATTTATCATGTGTAATGACGTAATGTATTACTGCTTAACTTTTGTTTCTCAAACTTAAATGAATTTTAATACAAAAAATGATGATTCACCTGCAGGTTTCGGATACAACAAATCAAGTTGGAAGGGCTTCAGTTTCAATTTCTTTTGACAGGCCTTATAAAGAAATGGCTCTACATTGTGAGACCCTCCTCATGGGAAAGCAGCAGATGATGTCCTCTTTCATGCCTTCTTATTCAATGCAAGGAAATCAATTTATGATTTCTGCTCATGATTACTGCCAGGGGAAGGAGGTGGTGCCTTCACTTGCCAATGTTCAACAAAGTCTTCCTTTGGTACTCCTTACTTCATCTAGTTTTAAATTTTAAAATAAATCTTGTTCTCTCTGAAGTTATCAGCATATATGGAAAAGGTTGAAATCTTAGAATGTTAAAATATTGAGTAAATTACATTTACTTCTCCAAAAATTTATAAAACCTACACTCACACCTCCTCTATCTTTAAAATATGACATCAACCTCCCTTATCTTAAATTTTTGCGAGTATTAATTTGGCCTTTTGGTGATTTGTGCTGCATTGAATTAGATTATTAAAAGTTCTTGGGAGGAAAATAGTGTCTAGTATCAGGAGAATATAAGTGTTGTAAATAATTATGTCATGGGAGGTTTTCGTATAAATTGAAACTAGAGGGTGTGTCAAACCTCAAGGGAAGTTAAATGTAATGTGCTCTGAAATATTTGTTTTGGAACTAAAGCTGCTTTTTTTGGAGGGAGGGTCTAACTATCAAAATCGTTTTTACTTAACACTGACCCCATTCAATAATTTCATCAAAATTTGACCCCCAAGTTATCTTATTTCTGTGTCATCTAAACTGCAGAGTGAAAATCCATTCCTCGATTCGGACTTCGGACCTACTTCACACAACACATTGACTACAGGCACTACTCCGATGCTTTGCGCAACAGCATACCAGCACCAGTCTGACCTCTTTCAACTACCAGTGTCAAGCCCATATGATAACTTCTTGAAGGCTGCTGGTTGTTGATTTTTGGTAAAACAAGATGATGATATATACTCAGAAGTTGAGCTTATTGGTAGGACAGTGATACTCAGATTGTTGATATACAAGATGCTCCAAATAGTTGCGCACTAGCTGCTTTCTTGAGCTTGAATTGGTTCCAATATTAAGGTTGGATCAGTGATTTGTGGAGTTCAGGGGAAACAATCATCAATTGAATTGTTTACCGAGTAATATCTCTTAGGCATCGATTTGTTTCCGGCGAGTGAGGAGGTGGATTTTATTGGCTTCCTTGCACATTTTTTCAGAGCTGTTTATATGTGCATAGTTTACCCTTTATGTTGCTGGTTGCCTGTCTTCTTCTCTTGTCATTTGACTTGTTATTCCATTATTTGGATGTGAGAATTTTGTAAAGAAGCACTCTCAATCAATGAAAATGTAATTTTGATACATTTCCCAGCAACATTATTTTTAGGTTCATTCAATCTGCAGTGCAATTTTTGTCATCACAAGCATATAGATTCTATTGTGTGTGTGTGTGTGTGTTTTTTATTTTTTTAATTTAACTTGTTTGGAATATAATTTAAAATGAATTCAATTATCTTTTTTTTAATGTGAAGTTCATTATGATTTTCAATATCAATAATTTATTTAGTTTTTCTATCAAAAAAATAATTTATTTATCTTTATCATTATTTCTTTGATACAATATCAGAAAAATATATTATAAAATGAACAATCTAATTGAATCCTCCCACTTTAAATTATAAATCAAAAAATAAAGTTGAATAAACCAACCACATTAATTATTAAATCTATTAATAAAATTCAATTGAATTCCCGACATATTCATTATAATGTTGTCCTGTTATGGCAGAGTATTGTAACACTAGTCTACATACAATTACAAATAGGTTATGGCAATGCTGCTAACCATTAAAATTCAGCATTTGAAATCATGTTCTGAGCCTCTGAGGCATTTGAAAATGTAATATAAGGCATGCTAAGTTACAGGCATCGGTGCCTCCTCACCCAAAGGATGAGGGGACCCACACTGTAGGCACAAAGCAGGAGGTGGGCCTCCCAACCTCTCGGTGAGGAGGCACCCCTGCTATTGGGTAACTTAGATGGCCTCTGAAATCTAAGGAGGCCATTTCTAGCATGAAAGGCTAAATATAAACAAACATGAAGATTTATAGAATAGTTAAATAAATTTTATTTTCATTTACTTTTCTACCAATTTTGAGTTTCTTTTCCTCCTCTCTGCCAATAATTTTATCTTGACCCACAAAGGAATAGGTTTAAGATTTCGGGTTTAAAGTGAATAGAGAAGGTGAATGGACAGTAATCAATCGGCTGTAACTTATTCTGATTAATTCACTAAACTATTCATTTGTTACTTAACAAATTTTTAAATTCTTAATTTGACTCTCAAAAATTCAAAATACATATTTTTTTTAATTTAATCTTTCAATATGTATTTTTCAAGAAAATAGGTATGTTTTGATGTAACTTAATGCAAATCTGATTCTTGATATAGTTAAAGGACAAGATCAAATACATATTAAAAAATTAAATTGAAAAAGAAAATCGAAAAAAATTAAAAATTGTAAAAGGTCTACAATAATTTAGTCTTATTCTTATCGTCAATGTCATCTCAGTCTCTTTCTGATTTATGATGGGGTATACTCAACTTTTCAGACTTCTTACTGCATTGGTTATCTATTTTAATGCATATATTTTTCATGTTTATAAAAATTAATAAGTATATAGATATTAAAGGTGTAATATGTTAATATTTTGATAATTGTAAAAAAAATTATTCTTAAAATGTTTGAAAGACAAAGATTATTGTGATACTACCCGTGCACAAATTTAGTTTTATTAATTTTTAAAAAGTTTGAATTTAACATTTAATAAATTTATATTAAAAAAACTTAAAACCTGATTCACCATCAATATTATTACGATGCAAAGATGAAATAAACTGAGGAAGATATGAACCAAAAACAAAAGAAATGGAAGAATACAGAGGAAATGGTTTTCCATTCACTCTTCCTCATTCTGAACAATTACAGCTACACAAAATATATACAACCAAGAATAAATGCATACAAAACAGGGCAATCTTTTAGCAGAGAAAAAATCAAGACTTTATACTAAAGACTATATAAAAGACTCAGTCTGAATCCTATGCAGTCAGGTCGGGCCTGTATAATTTTCAAATAAAAAATTTTGACCGTCCAATATTGCTTAGATAGCCAAGATTTGTTCAAAAATTTTTAAATTTTTTTTTAATATACGTATCATTAAAAAAATATCTATATAATTAATATCTATATAATTTTTAACTGTCCAACTTAATTTAGATGATCAAAATTTAACTGAATTTCATATAATTGGATTTAATGGATCTCATATAATTGGATTCAATGGTATCGGAATTCATAAAAGATTAGACAAATAGCCTAACAATAAGCAAGAATGAAAGGCCAGAAAAGTCAGCACCGATAAGTGGAGATAACGTGCAAAAGGCTAGCATGCAGTGAGCTGGAAAGAAGAGTTAGAAAGACAAAGTTGACTTGTCAACTTCATCAAAAGACGGTACTCTTCATTTTTTGCAAATCATTTTTAAGATTAGAAAGAAGCATGGATTCTTCAGTAGCGAAAAAGCTAAATTCATCAATGATTTCCCAGCAATGACATCCAATTTTTTGGCAAGTAACGTTAGTAGAAAGAAAATTTTATGTTTAGTTGGTAGCCTCGTTCTGAGAATCGCACTGGACCGGCCGGTTGAATCAGAAAGAAAGAAAATTTCAGTGTTGTTGGATATGCTTATGTAACTGTCTCTGCAAATCCTTGGTTATTTAGAAGGTTTATTCGAGGCTTCGAGCAGCGCAGTGCAAAAAGATTGATCAGGCGAAGCTGTTGGTTCCGAAACATGACAAAATTTGTTTTATCTTCAGTAATTTTTACCTTTTATATACTGCAAAATTTGCAGAACCTCAGCTTGAATTAGAGTACCTGGCCAATTACCAAGCTCAATGATCGCTGATGGACTGTGGTTTCTTAAATTCCACATATTATTGCTGCATCAAGCCATCAACTGCATTTCTTGTCGGATGGACATCAGATTAGTCAAACAACATAGGAGTTGTATCCTATTTGTGTTTTCTTTCAATGAACATTTATGTAAAGGAGGCATACCTCATTGTTCTTCTTGCAGATGCCTGACTAATTCCACACTGTTCCAGACATACAGAGTAAGTAACTGAGGAAAGATGCAAGCTTGTGTCTTGCAAGCGCCATTAGTTTACAGTAATGTTAGAGCTTTTAGGATAGTATCACTAAACCATAACTAGGCATATAACAGTTAAAATCCACTAAATATTAGGAATAATATTCTCGACTTCTTTTTAGAAGGATTGTAGAAGTTATCTGCCAAGAGGGTACTAGTATTAATTTACTTAAACAATACCTAACATTTTTCACACTTCCATTATACTAGGGTTGTTTCCATCAAAGGAAACCCTCTTAATGCCTATTCACAACAACAGCTAAGGAGGGATGTATTTCTCTTCCCCCACTGAAAATTCTCATAAGGTAAGACAAGGTAAATCACAGTGGTCAAGTGCAGTACCAATTTGGAGGAAAAGATGATGGAGCAATACCAGAAGTAGCAAACTAATCACAATTACCTAATCCAATTTCAGAGCAACCCATCTCACAAAGTACTTTCATCATAGAGACATTCTACACTCATAATATTTTTTCTCACAAATTCTCATAATCACTTTTCTCGACCACTTACCACCCACTCATCTTATCTCTTTTACATCATCTCGTTACTTGATGGGCGGTTAGAAAAACTTATGTGATTGTGAGTGATTGTGAGAGGAGGTTATCTAAAAGTAGAATTTCCCTTCATCATATTGTCATTTTAGATGGAGGCAGATGCACTTCCAAGAGGCATTCCATCAGTCCTTCTATATGAAGTATAAAATTGTTATATTGTTTGTCCAAAAATTTCTTGATTTATTTTAAAAGATGTATAACAAATAAATACAGAATGAAAGGATAAGTAGTCAACATATACACATTTATAGGAAAAGCATTCTAATGTCAGTAATTTTTGGTTTACGAAAAATTAAAACTACTCTTTGTATCATGTCCATATTATTAGCTGCAGCCAATACTACAACTAAGGGTGAAATTAATACTTTCTAATTCTATGTTAATTGCTTTATATTAAAAATAATTTTGCAATCTTCATCTTGTAATATCACTATCAATTGCGTTGGACTTTAACAGATGTAAGGTACTTTTATCAACAAGAACAATCTATAAGAAGGTAAGAATTAAATGTCTTGTTGGACTATACTTTTGCAACATCCTCTGCACATTCTTGGTACTTACTTCTTAGGAGGTTTGTCCAGCAGCACTATACAAAGCTTTACGTTCTATAACATACCAAATTGTTTTAATCTGAGTATTACTGATTTTCGATATTACTGCTGAACATTTAAGTCCATTCTTTTAATTATTCTGTAATTAATTTTCGTCATTTTTGGAGGGTTGTAGAAATTGTCTGTATGGTGTATAGGATTCATTTGCCAGAACAATGCCTAAAATTTCTTACATTACTTCTATAGTCTAGACTCTATACTAGTTTTGTTTCCATTAAAGCAAAGCCTCTGAATAGTTTCCCAACAACTGCTAAGGAAGGATATATTTCTGTTGCCCCACTCTGAAAACTTGGTAAGCATTTCATCGAGGAGGGACATGGTAAATCGCTGGGTTCAAGCTAAGATATATCCAAATCCTGCCCCCATTGTAATCCATTTAACATAGCATATGAAATTATCAAGACTGGAACCAAAAGTCAAGATGAAATACAATAGTATCAATTTTGGAGGAAAACATAAAAGTATATTTCCAGAAGTACCAAACTAGTAATCACATTACCCAATGAGATTTGAGAGCAACACAACTCACAAAATACTTTTGCCACATCGTCATGTTAGCTGGAGGCAGATTCATTTTCAAGAGATATTCCACCAAGCCTGCTAGTTGAAGTACAAAAGTTCATTATATTACTAATTATGCAATTTCTCGACCAATTTGGAAAGGAGCAGACAGATAAATACAGAGTGAAAGGATGTAGGAGAAGGGTTTTGAAGCCAACAATTTTAACCAATCAAATCTAAACTAGGATGAGAAAATGATAGTCCAAATGAATGACATACATATCATCTAAAGTTTTGTCAGCTGAAAATCTTATCAATTAGCTTCTCCTTTTGTATCATGTTCATGACATTCGATGCTGCCAAGATTGCAGAGATATGCAACTGCATATATGGGAAACAAATACAAGAGTCATTCCTTCAGTAAAGCACTTGAATTCCCCATTCTGAAGTCATACACAAGACAGGTTGGATAGATTGTTATTCATTCTCTAAGTTAAAACTTTGGAAGCTTGCACCAAAAACATAATCCCTTCCTTTGCTAATTGACAAGAATTAGAGTCTCAAATGGAAATGGGGTAATGCCTAAAACGAACCATATATACAAGTAAACTATAACTGTGTTTATTGTTCACTGAATTAAATTCAATAGATAAGGAAATATAAGTTATGATAAAATTAGGAAAGGGACGACTACCAAATTTTCTAAAAAAAAAGTATATAAATTTTCGGGAAAAAAGGGGGAAAAGAGAAAGAGAAAGTATTCATTCTCTAAGTTAAAACTTTGGAAGCTTGCACCAAAAACATAATCCCTTCCTTTGCTAATTGACAAGAATTAGAGTCTCAAATGGAAATGGGGTAATGCCTAAAACGAACCATATATACAAGTAAACTATAACTGTGTTTATTGTTCACTGAATTAAATTCAATAGATAAGGAAATATAAGTTATGATAAAATTAGGAAAGGGACGACTACCAAATTTTCTAAAAAAAAAGTATATAAATTTTCGGGAAAAAAGGGGGAAAAGAGAAAGAGAAAGTTGATTTCCCATCATCCCATGTACAATAAACAATAAAACATACAACTTGGAACATTATCTTTTACAGAGTCATGAAGCTAAGTAGTGATAAGGATGGCTTTCTGTAGAGCAGAAAATGAAGTTTGGCTAATCACCATCAACCAAGGAGAAAAAAGAGCGAAATTAGATAAACGAACAAATGGAAGCCATAAATTTGTTTTTTTTTAGCCTCGCCAACCATAATCAAGATGCTGAAGAAATGGAGGCTCACACAGTAAATGCTCACCGCTCAGAGGAAATGGTGAAGAAACCGAATACCAGTAATAGAGGAAACCGATGGAAGTAAAAAAAATTTGGACCATTTCTCGATTTGTGCGTGTCATCCTTGCGCAGGGGCCATGCTAATCTTCTCTGTATCGTTCCAATTTTATCGGATGTCCCCGAAGGGACAATCCCATGTATCTTGCATTTTGAATATAAACTGTTCAGATGTTGAACTATGGGCGATGTGGGACTTCTGCTGAAGCCACTTATTTGCTTAGACAACAACTGAAGCCTCCCAAGCTTTGAACAGCTTCTAACTCGAAGAAGAAGAGTATAACTTATTTTACAGTTTGCTGAAGTTCTCCATAAACCCTTTCTCACTCAGTTGCAGAGAAATAGAAACAGCAGCTCGTTGTCATTTGGTAAAGTAGGGATGAATGAAGATACACAGGTTACACAGCAGAGTGATTTATTTATTGTAAATATTAATAGACGGTCGTTGGTAAGCTAGCATCCTCTCTTTTTTTTCTTTTCTTTTTTCCTTTGCATTATTTTTCTAACATTTTTTATTTTATTTTTGAATATATATTAATTTTTTTATTTTTTATTTTTTTAAATTAAAAAAAAGAAAAAAAGGTGAGTCGTAGCCCTACCATCCATCCTAGTTTAG
>JASKGM010000009.1:4236915-4249953 GCA_034509205.1 Ceratonia siliqua
ACACAGAATACACAGCACCCAAAACCCAAATACTAAATGACATTGTCGTTTGCACCACAAGGTAGTCATCATATGGCTTATTTCATTTTCTTTCTTTTGGTTCAAGCCATACCATAACCAAGAGTTGAAAGAAGGAAAGGTGGTCATCGTCTTTCTTGGGTATATCCAATCTATTATGAAAAATTAAGACATTACAGAACTGTACTACTTAGTTCTGACATTGTGTTATTCTTGATTGGCACGTATTTTCTTCTTTTTTATTTTTGTAGCACTATCATTTGTGAAAGCTAAATTGAATGGGTTCATTTATCTTTATTATGGTTATTTCAGATGGTGATGCTTCCAAATTAGCCACGACACAGAATTTTTCTGGGAAGGAACAAGTTAAAGAAAACAATGGGGTAACTGGGCCCAGCCAGGAAGCTGCATGGATGAAATCTGTTTATTCAGAAAAGCTGCCTCTGCTAGAAAGGCCAGCAAACATCCTTCCTAGCTATGATCGGAATGATAAAAGGACTTCAGCGCAAGAGTTGCAGATGCCTGTTCAAAAAGACTGTTGTTTTGATGAATTGGAGAGCATAGTAAAAATTAAACAGGCAGAGGCTAAAATGTTTCAAGCACGTGCTGATGATGCCAGAAGAGAAGCTGAAGGGCTGAAGCGCATTGCCCTCACAAAGAATGAGAAAATTGAAGAAGAGTATACCAGTAGACTTTCAAAGTTGCGATTGGCAGAGGCTGAGGAAATGCGTAAACAAAAATTTGAAGAACTGCAGGCGTTAGAAAGGGTGCATATGGAGTACTTCAATATGAAAATGAGAATGGAAGCAGACATTAAAGATCTGTTACTGAAAATGGAAGCTACAAAAAGGAGCCTTGCCATGTGATAAGCTGATCAAGAAGATTTTCTAGTATAGTTTTCTCAGGTAATTGTAATGTTTGATTCTGAAATTTGTAGGTTCTAGTGTCTCCTTATTGTTGTGAGCTTCTGTAGTTCTTGATCTCTAGCTGTATCTATTTGTTGTAGTAGTTCATTTTAATTTTATGCTGCTAACCAGAATCTGCACAGAGATCACAACAGTTATTAGTCATATAAAACAGTTCCATTTATAAAAGCAATTTAAAAGATATCATTATGAATATACACTTGAAAACACAGCATATGGCTGGATTTGCTGAGTCTTGTACTGACTGTCAGCAGAGTAACACTGAACATTTATGGATATTGATTTTAAAGTTCTCGTCATGATACACTCTAAGATGACTGCATAAATATGACTGTACAGTGCAAACCAAAAGGGCATTCCCCCCCCCCCCCCCCCCTTCTATTGGAAGACATAAACCGCTAACAAAAAATTATTATTTGCATTGAATATCCAGTTTAAAAGCAGCTTTCAAATTACTAGCATGTTATTTATAGCTACATGGAGTGATTATTGATTCGGTTCAGTTAGTTCTTTTACCAACGGAATGGATGAGGTCAGTCTTATGTAAAAAGCCAACCGATCAGTTTGGTTCATACCTATTGAATTGAATTGAACCAAACCAATAAAAATTGGGTTGTGGGTGGTTCAGTTTGGTATTGGTTTGGGTTGTTGTAATTTTAGCCCACTTCAAATATAAATCAAATTTTGTTGTTTATAAGTTTTAAGGCTTAAAATCCAAATAACAAATCTCATTCCAATATATTGAATAATACAGAATGTATTATGTGGTCCCGTTTAGTTTAGGCACTTTAATTCAACATTGTGAACCAAACCAAACTGTTCTGTTTTGAGAATTTTCGAACCCATTGAATCAAATTTCAACAAGTATTGGTCATTTTTAGGACAGTTTTGAGCAGTTTGATTATGGATGATGGTTTAAACTGAAAATCAGATAATTGCTAATTTTATTTATTTAAAATCATCAGAAGGAATCCAAAATGAAAGGGTAGCCATTTTCCTAGTTTCAAACAGCCAAGAGACTAATTGTCAATCCCTTTCCAAATCAAGAGGGTTCTGTAGAAGAGGTCCGTGAAGCATATTGGACTAATGCTTGTTACTTCATTATTCAAGACCCTAAATTCTGCTGACAAAAAAAAAAAAAAAGGTTCCAACAGCCATCTCTTCTAGGTCCTGATCCGGAGTGAATGGAGCTCTAGCACCAAGGTTAGAGATTTCTGCATTTTAGAGTTAGAGTGAAACAGCTTTTCTTTTGCCCTGGACAGTCACAGTGAACAACTATGAATTGATAATAAAGCACCATACTCAAAAAGGGAACAAAACAACTATATTCTGAAACCAAGCTTAGCTTGAATCCAGTATCACCCACAATGAGTGTTCTAATCTCAATGTTAAGACAGCCGAAGAGATATTGCCAACACCTAGGAAATGAAAGGAAAAACCTAATAATCTGCCAAGGAATTCCATGACTTGATGGAAGCACCCGTTACATTGTAATGGAGTTAATAATCTGATGTTTCTTGTGATAGATATTTTTCAAGCAAATGTGTATTTGTGACTAAGCCGTTTGGATGTAACTTTTTTTTTTTTTAAAAAAAGAATGTTTTTGGTTAAAAGTATCATTTTGGTAACTGTTTTTAAACAAAAGTACTTTTTGGTAAAAAAAAAGTTGAAAAGTAGTTATTTTTAGAAGTTCATTATAAAAATAATTTTGAATAGAAAAAAGAGAAAATTTTAGTGTTAAAAATACCTATACATTGTTAACATATTTCCATTCTTAATAATATTTTATAATTTTAAATTTCATTTTAATAAAAAAATTAATTTTTAAAATTAAAATATTATAAAAAATATTTTTACATATCTTTTTCAGTAATTTTATCTGCACAAAAGTACTTCTATATTTTTATATCAAAACACCACAAATTTACTTTTCTTACTAAAATCACTTTTACGTAATTATATCCAAAAACTAAATACTTACTTTTTTTTTAAATTAACACTTTTATTTAAAGTAATTGCTAAAAAGTAAAATTACATCCAAAAACTCACTAAATATGGTTTCAATTCCAGTTTTGGTACATTTTTCATTGGTAATGTCAAATACTAGATATTGCATTTTGCTGTAGCTCGTTTTGTCCATTGCACTATGGTATATATTTGCAGTGAGAGGAATGAATCTCTATCTTATGAACTTTTATCCTACGCCTAACTGGACCAATGGCTCGTCTATCAAGTTCATTTCATTGTTGTTGCAAATCACATGCTCAGCAAGTACAAATGATGATGATATTTAAAATGAAAAATCCGCGAGATACAGATCAAGTTATCAACAAGCTTATTTGCGATCAAGATTTTAGCTAAAGGACTAGCCTAATCTTCATCTTGATCAAAGTCAGAATCATCAGTAGCGTTATCATGAGGTTCACCGTCACTTTCAGAGTCACTCAGCACATATCTTGTTTGCCTGCGATTAGCACGCTGAGGTCTACTTGCTGCTGGTGCAATTTGAACGACATCATCTGTGCTAGGAGAGGTAGAAGCAGAACCTGAAATTTCTTCACTTTCAGTTTCATCTTTGTTAGAAACCCTGCCCAGTAAAGAACCACTTTTCTTGTTAAATGGGGATTCTCTCATCTTTCTCACTTTCTTCTCCGGTGAAGTCCCTGAACTTTCAGCTGTCTTCAACATGTCAGTTATAAATTTCTGACCCAATATCTGGGATTGCTTGTTAGCTACGCCTCTCTTCTTGGTGGCTGCAGGCGGCTTCTTGGCATTCTTCTGAGCGGCAGGTTTCCTGCCTCCCTTCTTTTTACCTGTTTCTGGGGGAAGCTGCTGCTGCTGCAACTCAAAGTCGTCGTCATCCTCCTCATCATCAACAACATCAATATCATTATCACTATCAGAAATGTCAACAACTCTGGCAGTTGAGGGCTTCTTTTGTGCACCAACCCTTTCCCCCCCATATACTTTCTTCCCGGCAGGCACATGGGTCTCTTCAGTTTCCATGCCGCCTGTGGAAGAAAATAATAAATTAGCATACTAGGATGAGCAGTTTATGGACTTCCTGTTAGCCATTTAATGTATGCGTGCATAAATAATCTACCTGCCAAATCACCAGATGATCCAAGGTTATATGCAGCAAGGCGTTCTTGAAGGGATAGCATTTCATCATTATCATCATCCTGATAACAAGTATCTTGACAGTGTCAAGTGCACAAGACCATATACAAGGGAAGTGGAATACAGAAAAACTCCACATACCTTCTTAGTAGCAGCACCTTTCCTGGAACCACCTCTGCCTTTGGGTTTAGGAATCTCAGCAGGTTTCTCTGGTGATGCAAGCGGAGAAAATTCAAATGACTATCAAAGTTCTGAAGTTTACCCATGACATTTAAAAGTTGTATCAAAATAATACTAACAATCTAGGCTTACCAATTTCCATTGAAGGATTAGCTGCGGTTTCAGTTTCTGGCTCAACATTGTTGACCTTAGTATTCTTTCGCGGTGGCTTCTTAGGTGCTTTTGTAGTAAAACCCCGACCAGTAGTCTTTTTACTTGCTTGACTTAATCTCTTTCGTTCCTCCTCTGCCTCTTTGCTATCTAGTTCCTGAAATACGCACAACATTAACAAAATAACACAACATATTTAAACAACGAGAATAAATTTTAGTTATTCTCTCCTACATCAAGTTTCTTCTCAAGCTCATCAAGATCCGTCATCCACATAGACTTTGGCGTTGTTGCTTTCAAAATCTCATACTCCTTTGTCTTTTCATCCTTTTCATTTAGTAGCTTCTGAACACTTTCAATGGTCAACGTTCCAATTGGCAATGATAACAGATATTCATAGTCGCCAATTTTTGCTCCTTCAACACCGACAGACTCAGTAGCAGTTTCCTGCTCTCTAGTGCTGTCATTTTCCTGCTCTTCTGAATTGTCATCATTTGCCCCAGCAACTTGTGGTTCTGCCGATTTAGCTTTCCTTGGCATGGGAGTGAAACCTTTCTGCTTCAGCTCTATCAACAAATCAGCTTTTTTCCTGTTACTCACAACAATCTCTCCATTCACAACCCCTAATATAAACCTCACTTTATTGTCCAACACCAACAACAGTCGTTCAAGATTGCCCAATTTATGTTTCTGCATGTACAACCAAATTGCTTTATTAGTTCTTCCTCAATAAATGCCTGAATATAAAGGCCTATTCCCATGACCATAACAATAACTCACCTTTCTCCTCTCATAATACTCCAGCCTAATTGGAAAGAATTCCTCGAGAACTGCAAAAACAAAGACAAACAATAAGTACTAAAGCACCAAAATTGTAATATTATTCCAAATAACTCCATGTTCTGAAGGTTATACTTTGTTCTGGGTTTTCATATTTCTTAATCTTCCCTTCTGCATCAAAAAGGTGCATGTTGCTTGTGCTAATAGTACTAGTCAATTTGAACTTCTTTAGCAGACCCTCTTGCATGATCGCCACTATCTTGTCCTGCTTCAACCTGACTTCTATGTCTACAATTGCGTCATCACCGTTTTGCCTGAAATCCTGCATACAGAAAATTTTCCATAAGAAAAAATATATCAAGTAAACTTGTTGGGAAAATTTAAATTATATAGAAATCAGTTTACCTCAATGAGAATATCCTTGGCATTAGGTGTCCCATCAGTAACAGATTCAAGGAACTGCTTATAATCTTGGGTCCACCTACGTATTGGCAGCTCTGTAATCTTGAAAGTTTTCTCATTTACTTCCTCTATCGTACCATTTACGTTATACCCACCTTCCTTTGCACTTCTCTCTATGATTCCTTTAAATCCTTTGTACCAAGGATCCATTGGCATTACTGTCTCACCATTCAACAAGCGCCTTATATTGGCAACAATGTCTCTTGGATTATAATTAGGAATGAAAGAACTCCATCCCGTGCCAATTCCTTCACTACCATTGACAAGAACCATAGGTATAACTGGCATGTACCTGTATGACCAAATAAAGGGAAAATGATTAAGTTATACGTGTATGGAGTTCCTTGCTAAAATTGAAACAATACTTCATTACGAAAATGAGGAGACAACACAGTACCAATGGGGTTCAATTGACCTCCCATCCTCATTCAAATAATCAAGAAGCTTATCATCATCCTCGGAGAAGAGACACCGAGTAATAGGACTTAGTTCAGTATAGATGTACCTAGCACTTGCATGATCTTTGCCACCCTGTAAGAGTAAGTTGCACATCAAAATACATAATATGAACCTAAAGAAGTCTAAAGATCGGAACAAGAGTGACATTTCGGAGTTGATAGACAGGTTTGTCTCACCAAGTTACGAGTACCAAATTGACCGTTTGGTTTAAGAAGGTTGATGTTGTTGCTGCCCACAAAATCTTGTGCCATTCCAATAATAGTGGTAGCAAGACTCTGCTCACCATGGTGGTAAGCTGAGTGCTCAGAAACATAACCAATAAACTGGCCTACTTTTATTTCTTTGAACAACTTTTTCTTAAATGAGCAGAAAAGAATCTTCCTCTGACCAGGCTTGAGGCCATCAACCATTGAGGGAATCGACCTTTGAAGATCCGCCCTAGAGAACAATATAAGCTCTTTGTTGACAAAGTCTCTGTAGTTTATATATTTTGCCATATGATCACGGCAAGTGCCAGGCTGAAAGAACAAACGATGGTAGAAATCATTAGAGGATACTCTCTAAAACTGATGTCCATCATAAAACGCACAGTATTATGTATAATTAGTAACACATCAAACCTCAAAGTTACGGATCCAGGTCTTCCTATCTTCTGCTTTTTTCTTACTAAATGCCATCTCAATTGCATTCCCATCATAGTCATCTTCCCAGACAAAGTCTTTCCTGTGCTTATCAAGATCTCTGAAGTATTCTCTTCCTTCCAGGGGAGAACTTGTTCCCAGCCCCTAGAAGGGCCAGATGCAAATCAGTGCACACCAAAGCAAAAACTGTGAACAGAAAAAGGAATTCTACACTATTTAAGGGGGGTCCATGCTTACAAATCAGATCAGACAACAAACCTTGTAGTACTTTATCTTCCATCCATTTGCATTATTCCCCAAGTTTTCTTTCCATGCTTCAAACTCGGGCATGGAATAAAATGATAATTTTGTCCCATTTGAGTGAAAAGCCTGCGGAGATTTGACAAGTAAATTTTAATAACCAATCCAACACAATGTTCGCATTAACAAATATGTAGTGCTGATTTATCTAGAATACTTACCTTTATAATTGGAGTAGTAAATTCAACCATGAAAGATGGGACTTTTAGCAATGATGGCCAGAAAGAATGAATGAAGTTGATCAGAAGCCCTTTGATGTGGGAACCATCATGATCCTGAACCCATAAAGTCAACCATTTACAATCTCAACAATTAGCAGTAGTACCATATTACATGCTTGTAGCCTGATGGAACTCTCTAGGTTTTGTAGGAAGAAAACAAAAGAAGACAATATGATAGTCTAAAGCAGCTGACCTGATCAGCCATAATCATCAAATGACCATATCTCAAAGACTTGACATTGATATACTCCTTGTTCTGCTGCAATCCAAGAATCTTCTTGATATTTTGAATTTCTTCATTTTCAAGTATCTGTTTACTGCTAGCTTCCCGCACATTGAGCAATTTGCCCCTCAATGGAAACACACCATAATGGTCACGACCCACAACAGAGAGCCCAGCCATCTTCATATATGCAAAATTATGTCAATATTCTAGAACAGAACAACTTGGTTTGGGAGCGAAATAACTGTTATAGGAAACATAACAACTTACTGCAAGAGCCTTAGCAGAATCTCCTTCTGTCAATATCAAGGTACATTTATCGGAATTCTTTCCTCCTGCATCATTGGCATCCTCTAGCTTTACAATCCCACGAAGTCTCTGAGTCTTAGTTCCATCAGATTTCTTCAGATCTTTGTTTTGCCTAAAATCAGCCCATGATAGGAGGGTGTCCATTATTCCAGAATTTGCAACTGCAAAGATTTATGGTAAGAATCAAACACCAATTCTTGTTACTTGAATATATTACAAATATCAAATTATATAGCAGGACGAACCATCCTTCAGCATTGATTCTGGAACATCACATTTGGAGCCAAAACTACTTTGTCGAGTGGTAAGAGTTTCTTTAGTTTGGGAATCAAAAGCAGGGTTGTCAATCAGAGCATTGACAAAAACCCACAAATGATTTTTTACATTGTGAGCTTTGACATTGGCATCCTTTTTCTTCTTATTTACTTTATTCATCACATAACTTGTGATCTGATTGGTAACGTAATCAACATGAGTCCCACCCTTGATTGTAGCAATGGAGTTCACAAAGCTGACCTGGTAAGAACCAATTCAGAGCATGAGATAAATATCATTAATAACAATAACTTTACTAGTTACTTTACTTCAGAGTGTTCTATAATTACCTGTTGAAACTGTCCATCGCTTAGACTCACACAGATCTCCCACCTATCACCTACTTTTGCATGTATCCTAACATAATGAAGAGAAGTGAGCATAATATAAGAGTAAGAAGATCATAGTAATTCTCAAACCAAACATTAAAGGAGGACCTTGGAAGGGGAACTGGTTTTGTTTTCTCAGCAGATTTCAGATAGAGATCAGCATAATCACGAAACGATTTTAATCGAATCAATCGCCCGTTAAGTTCAACCTTCACAGTCTTTCCAAGGCATCCGGCTAAGTCCACAACCCGCTTCTTCATTAAAGCAACAACATCTTCTTCCAGATAGGCCATTTTAAACTTTTCTAAGTCAGGCTTAAAGGAAACCTTGGTCCAGTTCTCAACCTCTTTGCATTTAGTGATGACCGGCTCAGATTTCTTCCCCATATTGTTGGAAAATACCTTTCACCAGAACCATTTGATTCAATTAACGTCACACATACTAATGATCAATCACTGAGATATATTCAATCACTGAGAAAATTTGCAAACAACAAGAATGCAAAGAAAGAAGAAACTATAGGAGCCAAGATATAAATTTAAGAACAAGAAACAAATACTATGCAAAGAAACATTTTGAGTTTCACAATATTGAATATCTAAAAGCATTTGTTGAATTTCACAATGATAAGATTTGAATTTCATAAATTCTAAAAATTGATAGATTAAAAACCGTAGTACCTGTTTATACTTCCTCTGGCGCTTCCCATCAGCTGTCTCGATCACGAACTCTGTTGAGAATATATTGGTAAGCTTCGCACCATACCCATTGCGTCCACCGGTCGTCTTCCTCACGTTATCGTCATAGTTACTGCTGGTTAGCAAATGTCCAAATATCAATTCGGGAACATACACCTTCTCCTCTTGATGGATCTCCACAGGCACACCATCGCCATTGTTGTACACGCTGATCAAGTTCTGCTCGACATCGACCACAACTTTGAGGGAATCCATGGTCGGATCCCGCTGCTTGTTATCGGCTGCATTGACCAAGATCTCGTCAAAGATTTTGTACAGACCAGGGACGTAGGTAACAGGACGATTGACCATCTCGTCGTCCTCGTAGACCCAGAGTGTCTGTGTGTGCTTCTCGATGGAACCCACGTAGGTATCAGGTCGGAGAAGGATGTGCTCGAGCTGTGACTTCTTCTGGTACATCTCCTCGATCGTTTTCCCAGCAGCGGCCGCCATTGCAGTGGGCTCGATGTTAACATTGTTACTGGTCTGCAAAGGGCGCTTCTTCTGCACTTCCATGACGATTGAATCAAGAGCGTAAACAGACACAGAGGAGGTGTCTGGTAGAATTGAAGAGAGAGTGAGTGCGATTCGAAACGCAGAGAAGGGGAAGAGTGTAATATATATCAGGGTTTAAAAGGGCTAACGGTCATGTGTCCATGCCAGTTTGAATTTGAATTCGAATTTGAGCGGGAATTTGAAATTCGAATGGGTAGGGTGGATGGAGGCATCCAACGGCTGTGATTAGTTTTTGGTTTTGACATGGTGATGCTTAAATACTAAATAGAATGCACAATTACACAAGCACAAGTAGTCATCAGAGAAAGTATACTTATTGTAAGGTTATTTATTAGATTAGGATTTCAATATTTATTTTTCTTAAAAATGGGTTTATGTATTATTTATAATTAAAAGTGACGTCATTTCAACTTTACAAAATTATATTTGTTTTTTTACATTTACATATCTTATAACTAAAAATTCTTTTAGAACATTTGAAGAAAAATAAGTTAGAGTAAAAATAAAATCACTTTTTTCAATTGAATTCTTAAAGTTAAACCTTCTCAATTCAATCCTTTAAAAATGTTATTTTAATTTTGTCCCTCTATTAACTTAAATAATAAAAAATTATCAAAATTATAAACATGTACAAAAGATATCATAGAAATAAATGTAAGAGTACATCCTCTGTGAATCAATGTCAATAATTTCATTGATTTTTAGTTAATAAGCAAACAAAAGAACAAAATTAGAGTAAAAGTTGTTTTTGAAAGATTAAATAGAAAGATTTAACTCTGAGTGATTCAATTAAGAAAAGTGATATCTTTGAATGACCAAAACATTAATTTATTCAAAAACTTACAAAAATGGTAGCAAAATGGAAAAGTTGTGAGTAGAATTTTGCATATGATTTATTTTGTTTTTGTTTTGCCCTTATGGTTTTTTATTATAAAAATAGATTATTCTAACATTTTATACTCACATTTGTTAATTGTTATTCTTACAATACATATGTTCCACATTCTAAGGTGGATTTTGTTGAAAGGCTAAGGTTATTGTTTAAATTAAACCCATAGTCTTAATTTTTAAATGTTAATTTGAACTTAGCAATGATCTTAAAACATTATAAAATTATTCAAACTATAAGTGAAACAAATTTTTAACAATGCAACTATTCATCATTTTAACTTTTATGTGATTATTTATGTTAAAATTAGAATTAAATAAAAAAATATATCATAGGGTAGTTAAGTGAGAATAGAATAAACCATGGAAGTTAAATGAAACACTTTAAATTACAAAAACAAATTGATTTTAAGCCAAATCACAAGGGTAAATTGTAATTTACTCTCTTTTATTCTTCATATCTTAAATCACATGATATATTTATTCTAACTTTCAATATCATAAAAAAAAATCATTTGTTATATTGTGATCTTTATCCTAATATTTTGAAGGTCATTTCTAAGCTACATTCGGGTATAATAATACACCCTCACCTAGATGTTGCGGGCCTCACATGATTTATTATGAGCCTCATCCAGCATATGGGTGAGGGTGTATTGCTACACCAAATGTAACATAGTAAGCACCTATCTTAAATGATAGGAGACATTTAAGATTTATATGTTTAATACATTATCATCCAAGTATGTCTTGTGTCATTAAAATACCCCATGCCACCACAAACTAGAAATTATAAAATTGCATACTCTTTCATTTTTAGTTTTATTAACTTAAAATGTCAATTGTATTTTTTTTTTTAATTTGTAGTTGTCATAATAAAAATGAGAATCTTATATTTAATATATTATACTTACTATTTTATACAATAATATTCAAGATATGATAGTGTATAAGATATTGGTATATCAAATAGTTTCAAAACATTTTATTATATGAGAAAGTCTACTCTCACAAATTTATTACATATCAATTTGTGGGAGGTTGAATTTTGATGTAATGGGATGAGTGTAGTGATGTGGAAAGGGATGAGGTGAGTTTATTATAAGAGATTGTGAGAAATAAATTTATAAGTATCGCAATTAATGAAGGTAAGACTGTGAACGAGTCGAGTCCAAACAGTTCACGAACAGTATTATAAATATATTATATACTTGCATGTATATATATATAAGTTAGAATAATAAAAAAAATTATGAATTTTATATTATATTATATTTTATATATATATATATATATATATATATATATATATATAAAGAAGTTTTTAACTATATATAAATTATTGTATTTGTCTATAACCGAATTATTCTTAACGAGTCAAGCATCAAATTTTTAAGTTTGACTCATTTAATCAAACAAGTTTAAAATGTTGTTTAAATTCGTTCATTTAATAAATAAACTGAGTAAAAGTCAAACTTTTAACGAACCAAATATAAATAGTACACGAAGAGCTCACATCATTTACACCACATGTATAGATATTTGGTGGTGAGATTTGTTATTCTTATAAAGGTACTCCCACGATTCCTCAAAAAAGTGGGAGAAGATGAAAGAGATGAGAAGATAATGTGAAAAGAAGAAATTACTACTAAGCATGTGTATTGATAAATGTGCATTCGGTGTAACACCGCATTTGATTAGGGCAATCGCAATCCTTCAGCGTGTGTTGAACGATCATGATGAAAAAGAAAAAAAATGTACTTTGTGACTCACGCTTGCCAAAAAAAGGAGAGGTGCATAATGACCATCCAATGCGCTAAATGACCACGATGTAACTATACACAGTGCAACAGATTCAGATCATGTACTTATATAAATCAAATCCGTAAGAAATTGTGACAAAAAAGTTCCAGTAGGGTTTTTTTGGTGGTTCAGTTTTCTTTCAACAACTTTAATGTAACGTGCATACTCATTGATAATTACTCCCAAGTCTTGCTGCCTTTACTGCATTCTAGTTATTCTGTAATTACCAAATTGATTGCTTTACTAATAACACATTAAACAGTCTCAAATTTGGCACGCAGGTAAGAGGAGTTGAATTTCAGAGGACTAAAAGATTGATAAGCAGTCCATATGTTAGTGATAAACATGCATCTATTGTTCACTTCTTCTGCAAAGCTCATATGCAGAAGCAACTACAAAATGCTGGAAAGAGCTCAAGCTCTGGTGGTTATCTTTTTCCTTTCTTTTGGTTCAAACCAGAAGGAAATTATTTAAACTAGAAAGAAAATAATCAACCAAATTTATCAAAATTCTGTACTCTGTTCAAATGTGATATTTTTAAATAATTAAACATAGAGACGATTTTGGAAAGTCACAAAAGCTCTCTTTTAAAAAATCTAACTTTGTCTCTGGTTTGGAGGGCTGCTGCTAGTTTTTTTGCTTTCTACTGTTTTATTTTCTT
>JASKGM010000009.1:4268279-4293284 GCA_034509205.1 Ceratonia siliqua
GTAGTTATTAAATAGTCTCAATTCTAGCAAAAAATAAGTGTACTTGACTAAATTACCCTTATTAAAGTCAATTTAAATTATTCTTACTACTCTATTGAAGATAACAATAAATAGGGGTAATGTTGGAAAAATAACAATTAATATTTCATTAGTAATATAAAACGACAGATAATTTAAAACAAAATAAAACTCCTAAAACGACAAATAATTTGAAACGGAGGGAGTAGAATATTCTACCACATATTCTCATACATCTGGTGTCTCTTTTTTCTGAGATCTTTTGAGCTATTTCTATAAGAAATATTGGTACATAATTATAATTCATATAGGCAGAATAATTAAAATGCCAAGACAGTTTGTGATATTAACAGTTGATGTACAGCTTACAATTTGTATTCTAAAATTTTTTTGATGATGGTGTTGGTTGAAGTGTATTTAGCAACAGTGATTGTTTTGTGTTTAACTTAGAAGGAGTCAGTTGACTATGCATGGCCTAATTACCTCCATTTTGTGGTGCCTCACAATGAATTGCTTAAACTGCCTGAAGAGCGAGGAATTTGTATTTGCCTCTGAAGTTAGTTGAAAAAGTAAATATGACTATGTTTAAACAACTCAATTGTTTCTGTGATTGTCATTCCAGGCTGAGTTGTACAGAGTCAAAAAGGCATTTGATAAAGCAGAACCACTGTATTTGGAAGCTATCAACATATTGGAGGAATCATTTGGCCTTGAAGATATACGGTAGGGTGAAATTACTGTGAACTGTCATAAACTATGCTTGATCATCCAGGAGTAATGAATTAGTTATGGTAGGGTACATTTGACTTCTCATTCCCATGAAGTTAAAGGCATCACACCACAAAAGGAGAAAACCATCATCCAGAGTTCATAGGTGAAATAATAACTAATAAGAATTTTCTCTTCTGGCTCTCCTCTTTGCATATAATGGTTCTATCTGTAGGTTCTTTGTTCTAGAGGATTCCACTTTTTTCTTGGCATTTCCATTTCTTTCTGGAACCTCACTGACATAGAGGTCAAGGTTCTCACTCTAACTCCTCCAGCTTCTTCTTTTTTCTTTTTTTTGGCTTATCCTTTATCTATAGGTTGGAAGTTTATTATTAGCTAGGAATCTTGTAGTTATCCCTTATCATTATCTCTAGGAGTTGTCATCCTCTTAAAGGATTATCCTTCATATTCAGATTTATCCAGTTTAGTATAAAAATATAAGAGGGCAGAGGGTTGCCACTGTTTGTGTAAGTGGTTAAACCTTCCCATTCACCATATCTATATTTTAACCACAAATTTCGACAGGGCAGAAGGAAAGAAAGCAATCTGGGTGGAGGATAAGGAATCCACCCAAAAATACAAAGATCAAATGTACAAAAGAAAATAGGGAGCCAAAGTGGCTCAAGAATAGAAGAAAGCTGTCCAAATTGTTTGCATATTAGTAATAGAGATTCCCTTGAAACAACCAGGTGCAGGACACAAAAAGGAAACTATAAACACATCCTATCCCATAACAAAAATAAGGACAGAGAGACATCTTTTTAAAATACGTGCATTCCTCTCCAACCAAATATACTGGACCAGAGAATTGCCATAAAATGATAAAATCCTTGTTCCTGCAAAAACCTTCAAAAGTGTCATATGAAACTGCTCCAGATTCTTGACCTTGAACAATTTTCTAATTTTTCCCGATTCTTGAATTTGGTCTTTGAATTTAGGATTATTTTCTTAATTTTTCCTCTGTTTCTTCCCTGTCAAAATCTATTTGGAAGTCAAAGGCTGCTTCTTAAGTTAAAGCTTTTGTATGGTCTTCATTTTATGTATGTGATATATATTATATATGATGCCTTCAATATGATGAATTGCATAGGGTCTGATGGGCTTTATTTTTCTTCAATTTGTGCTTCCTTAATTGCTCATCCTGGCACTTGAAACTGTGACATACAGAGTGGGGGCTGCTGCTCACAACCTCGGGCAGTTCTACCTTGGACAGCGAGAGTTAGAAAAAGCTCGTTCCTATTACTCGGTAAATTGTTACATTTCTTGAGTTTTACCATCTTGGTGACATGTGCACTAATTTGTAGCAAACTAGCAATTCCTTTGTCATTTAGAGGATCCATAACTAATCCTTAATTCTAATTAAACCCCTTCAATTTTACTTGATGTGAATGTAACACCCTGTTCTTTCAATAGTAGCAATAAACCTCCTTAGGTTACTGTATTGTTAACAGAAGAAAGTTATGTGCTACTTACATGAAAAACTAACCCTCCTTTTGCCCAAGTCTTGTTAAGGAGCCTCCACTGAAAGAGTCCATAAACTAAGCACCAAAAAGAGATCATGAAGACAATTCTATCCCATAACAAATCTGAAGGACAGAGATTTTTCCTTAAAAATCCTAGCATTTTCCTCTAGCCAAACACGCCTAAGGCCATCATCTATAGCATGGATCCATAAAGTTTCCCCCTATTTACTCCTACTAAAACCTTTGAAGGTAATTGACAGAAATTGTTCTAAACTCTTAAGGAGTAAGGACAAACTAGGATTAACAAAACGCTCCCAAAACCTACATTGAATGGAAATGTCTGCTCAGCAGTGCTAATGTAGATTTACAGCTAAAGTATAACAACACATCATTCATCTATAAGGATAGTGTGTTTTGTGAGCACTGCAAATATGCAACGTTGCATTAGTTAATACTAATTGTCTGGAGAAAAAAGGAAGTTTTTGAGAATTATTTGGACATTCAATATTCTAGAAATTTTGAATGGGAGAATGAAGTAGAGAAGAAAGATTATTAGTAAATCATTATGTTACTACATTAGTTGAATTATATTTCATCATTTTGGGATCACCATAAGTATGCTTGAATATGATCAATTTGTGGCATTGGTTTAGTTTGAGATCATTGTTAGTCACTGAGTTTATGTTGCTTCAGTTCTACTAATAAACGTTTTCCCTCTCTTCTTCCTCTGGTTATTGTTTTTGGCAGTTTGCTTTGAAGGTATGTTCCTATTATACTCATGCACTGGCATTTATTTTCTCTGATGAGGAAACAGTATCTTCTCAACCTTAGTTGAATACTCTAATCGCTTCACAACTCATTCTTGTGTTTTAACTTCTTGGTTTATATACTTGGTTATTGGGGTATATTCAGATAAAAA
This sequence comes from Ceratonia siliqua, assembly GCA_034509205.1. Taxonomy (NCBI): domain Eukaryota; kingdom Viridiplantae; phylum Streptophyta; class Magnoliopsida; order Fabales; family Fabaceae; genus Ceratonia; species Ceratonia siliqua. The sequence continues at coordinate 4,271,448 of JASKGM010000009.1, forward strand.
GGCGTGTGCTGGGATATGACCATCCAGACTGTGCTGATACAATGTATCATCTAGGAGTGGTAATTATTCATCCTTTTCCTATACTGTTATTTCTTGTCGTTGATTTTATATGGTATCAGTCTGATAAATTTTCTAGAGACTAGATATCTAGGTTTAAATCTTCAAGTAATAAAAATTGTTTAATTATCACAAAGATCACTGTGAACATGGCATTTGGATAAGTCAATTCATTTTAACATTACAAAAATCTATTTGAATTTGACATTTTTATATTAAGCGTGACTAAATAATACAAAAAGTAGTCATACTTAAGAAAAATATTATGATAATGCAACAAAGAGATGCCAAATGGATTTTTCTGTTCCAAAGTAGACACCAGATTTCAATCTTAACCATTTGATTGAAATATTAAATGAGTTGAAGATAGAAACAATATATGATAGATGGAGTGTTAGAGTCGTCCACCACTTTAATTCACCATGGTTTAGACTTGAAACCCCAACCATGTCCTAAAAGTCCAATAACTAGGTAGGTGGGTACTGAGGATGTGTATCATTTTCAGAAATTGGGTGAGAAGGGAGATGCAGCTTGGCCCTGGATATTCTTATATTCTCCACCATCATACGACTAATCCAGAGGAGAAGTGTTTGTGCATTTAGCCTGATATACATATGATTCAACCCTTTTTCTCTTATGTTAAAATTTGACTATATTTTCTTTCTTTTCTTTTTATTTATTTATTGAGATAAAAAGAGGAATTTTCTCTTCTGGGTTTTCCTTTGTCTTGTATTAATAAACTTCTTTAACAAAAAAGTTTATAAATCATAACATTGTAAAGAAACAATAAAATCATAAGTTGTCTTTTCTTTTTATCTGTTTGGTCTGTGCTGTGAAGCAATACGACAAAATCACATGCAGTGGGAACAGTTTTATAGTGATAAGAATAGCTTTCAGTTTTGAGTGGATTACCTTTGCAAATTCTCTAGGATAGAGTAGTTTTCCTTGCTTATTTGTAAGCTTCTGCTCTGGCTTTTTTTAAGGCGATTTCTGTTTCTGAGATGCAGAGGGTGATGTATTTTTCATTCCTTATCTTTTTTTTTCTGTGTTTTTCTTTGCTTTTGCAGGATTCCTGATTGTCCTGTCCTGTTCTCTTCTGTCTTAAAAGTCTTATTTTTATAAAGAAAATGAATATATTCCGAATTTAAAATATATAATTCAATAATTCCTTTTCACATTTATCTAGTGGATATAATTGGTGAGTTTCCAAAATTGAGGTCATATGTACCACATTGGTGGATCTGATATCCATCTTCAATTGGGTGTCTCCTTTTCCTCTTTAATGCTTTTTGGAATTTGAGCTTGACTGGATTTTAAGTTGCTATAAAATTATGAGTTCAGGTGCTGTATCTTCAAGGAAAAGAAAGGGATGCTGAGGCCTTTATTCAGGACTCTATAAGAATGCTAGAGGTGAATCTTTTTTCTACCTGAAATTGGCTTAACTGCTGCATTTGTAATTCTGATTTTTTTTTTTGTTCATAAGCCAATTTGTTTATCTATCTAGGAAGGTGGTGAAGGGGAGTCCTTTATATGCATTAGAAGACTTCGATACCTCTCTCAGGTTGTCTTCTCTCTCTCTCTCTCTCTGTGGAAACTTAGTTGATTCTTACTATGGATATTCAGGACAAAAAATTAAGGGTTAATATAACTTTTGGTCCCCATAGTTTCATTGAGTTTTCGGTTTGGTCCCTACATTTTTTTTTTCTTTGCAATGGAGTTCTTAAAGTTTCAATTATTTTTCAATTTAGTCCTTGTCGTCACCCACCGTTATCACTTCGTTAATCAACCCTTAAATTAATAAAGTTATAGGTACCAAATCAAAAACTCGGTAAAACTATAGAGTATAGACACCCTTAAATAGTACAAAAAAATCCTTATAGTTTCATTGATTTTTCGATTTGGTCCCTATAATTTTTAATTTAGACTCAATTAACGTAGTGATAATGGTGGGTGGCGGCATGGACTAAATTCAAAATAATTAAAATTTTAAGGACTTTTTTGCAAAGAAAAAAGTTGTAGGCACCAAACCAAAAACTTGGTGAAACTATAGAGACCAAAAGTTGTATTAATCCAAAAATTAATTTACATTTTGAGATTTGTAGGGACAAGAAAACTTTTTTTTTACCCACGGGTTAACTAAAATTCATTAAAAAAGTGCCAAGGAAGCAACTACAACCTAAAAGTTATAGAATCCAAGAAATCCTAGAAGGAGAGTATATTCAAACAAAATGCAAACATGCCGTGCAGTGTGCGTCAATAAGACAGTGGTAAGATACAGAACCAGATGGCCTATATTGGACAGAATTAAAAAAATGGTCCTTCCGAGAGTAACAGAAATCAGAAACCTATCAATCCAGGACATACTCCTACCATTGGAGCCTATTATCTGATCTCCCACACATGGTAGATCCAGCAGATTATTGACCTGCACAAAATCATTAAATTCAGACATTGCTGCTGTAATCTGAACGTAGACCAAATCTTGCTTAAGCCAACAAGGCACATCCAAATGATTAGGTTCCCCCTCAATTCTGTTATAGGAGAATCATGCACTAGAATCCACTGGACCATACACACCCTATAAAGCACTGGCAAAAGCAATTTTCCACATTGGAGAAGATGCAAGAAATAAAATACTGAATAACAATTTCCTCCTTTGAGACAATCATTTCATCCTGCTGTCTGATTATCGTGGTTTTAGGAAGAGTAAAGAAAAAAAGTTTGGTGGAACTATACCCTTTATTCTGGTGTATGGTATGTATGGCTGGAATGTAATCCTAGGATTTTCAAAGTGTGTTGAGCCATTTCATCTTTTTTGGTATGACTGGTGCTTGGGCTCTCTGTGGATTAATGCAAATGACCTTTTTCTGAAAGTTTCTTTGACCCTTTTGCAAAGGCATTGGGAACCTTTATTGAGTTGACGTATTTCTTTTTAATTTTTTTTCTTTTCTGTTTCTTGTTTGAGGATGGTTCAGGAGGATATCCTAACCTCCTCACCTGTACCTTCTCTTCTAATAAAATCTTTCATCCAGAAAATAAAAAAACCAAGGGGGTCAAAGAGTGGAGATGTACATACAAAAAGATGCATGGACAGATCAGTCAAAGAACCCTCCAAATTGAAAACGTTTTTTGCTTGTTTCTTTGCTGCTTTTGCTTCTTTAAGGAGGACCAGGGAGGTTTTCTGATCCTTCTTCTTTGTAACCTCCTTCTCTCTTACTAATCTTATAAAAAGAATGACATCTCTACATTATTAGAAGAGCAATGCTTTTGTCTTGGAAAAACCCTTAGCAGAGGATCAACTGAAAATTATGCTTTCATGCTTGTTAACACAAGAAAGGAGGCAATAACTCTAGGACAAAGAGCTTTATAAAATATCCTATTTACATTTTTCTTTCCTCTAATAATACAACAAAGTGGGACAACATTGGAATTCATTTGAGCATGTCCTTTAGATTACTTCTATCATTCAGTTCTATATGTTGGCTGTACATTGAAAACCTCTGTAACTTTCAATATTAGAATTATTTTCACCACAGCATTAATGCTGCTCTGCTTGGATGCATTGTCAAACATGCACATACCATGAGTAGTGTTCAATTCGTGTATCAGTTTTGGCTCGAGGATTCTCTGGAAACCTAGGTGTTAATCAAGTAAAGAAGCACTACACTCTTCATTTCTTTAGATCCATGAAGAAGTATTGTTCCTTATCCTATAGTTTCTTTTAAGATTTAATTCCTCCCCTTTTAGTGCTTGATTGAATTCCTCCAAGTGTTGGTGATTTAACCTCCTGAAATTTCCTTTCTTTGCCCCATGTAAAAATTATTTTCTTAACTTATCAGGTGATTTAATAATTCTGTTCCAGATTTTCTGGTTATAAATTTTTCTAGGTCTAACTTTCTTTCATATTAAGTTGTTGCTACTTATGTTCTAGACATGTATGAAATCACATCGTCTTCTTTGCCTTGTGTAAAAAATATTTTCTTAAATGATCAGGTGATTTAATAATTCTGTTCCAGATTTTCTGGTTATAATTTTTCTAGGTCTAACTTTCTAAGTCATATTAAGTTGTTGCTACTTATATGCTAGATATATATGAAATCCCATCGTCTTGCAGAAGCTGAGATGGTCCAAAGAAAGATTCTGCATATTATGGAACTATCAAAGGTTCTTTTTTGAACGCTTTTCTCATTTTCTGTGTTTAACATTGTGCTCTTATTACCTTTCTCACTTTGCTTTTAGCATTTTAAATTTGTTTTATCAAATCAAAGTACTATGCTATACAGGGAAAAAAAAAATCAAAAGTGCTATGCTAATAGAAAATTAATCATAATTGTTACACATTTTTAAGAGTTGGATTCCTTAGATCTTGTTGGGTGCTATATGGTGACCCAAGTTAGACCATCTCTGATGGACGCAGATCCAATCATTTTCCTAAGGCCACGATGGTTTTGGCAAAAAAGAAAAAAAAAGGAGCATCCAACTGTGGTCGTCCGAGTACGCATTGATGGCCACAATTGCGAGATGACCGGTCATTTTCCTACTGGATCCGGATCCATCTCTGATATTGTTTTTCATTTGCTACTTACTATCTCTTCTACAATTAGTGGTCATCACTTTGTTCAATGAGATAAGAAAATGATGCAAGAAGAACGGTTATATCACAAGATCTGTTGTAATTGTCAAAAACTTGGTGTGATTTGTGGAAGACAGGGATGGAATTCGTTGGACACTCTTATTGCAGCTGAAGCTTTGGCTTTGACTTTGCAAGCATCTTGTAATTTAAAAGATTCACAAGAGCTTCTTGAAAGGTGAATTGTTAAATTATTGCAACCTGGGGAAGAACTTTTGCTTTGATTTTATACTAGTGATATCATTTTATTTCCCTCACAGATGTCTCAATGCCCGGAAAGCCTTACTTCCTGGTAACCATATTCAGGTTTGTTGGTCTTGATCACAAACTCATTTAGATGCTGTGAAATGAGATTTAAAGAACTTATCAACCTAAAACCCGAAGCTATTAAGGAGTTGCCTAGGAATGGTTATTATATCTCTAATTTGTCCCCTCTTGAGCCCACAAGGTCATGGAAAGAGTCATTTTTCAGTGCTAATTTGGTTTTTACTTCTCTATGATTCTCCCTTGGTTGAAGCCTACTGGGTCATGGGGTTGACTATGAGAACTTAATTGCAATAACTACAGTTGTTTTCCAAGAACAGCACTCTGTACCTTAAACCAGTTAAAGAATTTCATATATATGATAAATTTTGTGGATATTGACCTTCTAATACTCACTATTATCTAATATTTGGATGATATTTGGTTTTAATTGTTTCCTTTCTATTTAGAGTTCAAATCCCCATTAAATCTGATTGCAAAGCTTATGCTTAAATAGAGTTTTTTAATAATAAATGAAATTGAGAAAATAAGAATAGGAATGCTGACTTAATAGTTAGGACCCCAGTGTGTCTATTTATAATAAAATAGAAGGTTACAACTAGGTTAACTCTAGTAAGCCTAAGCCCATTAGGGCAACAAACTAGAACACACATGATACATAACTCATAACACTCCCCCTCAAGCTGGAGCATATATATCAACCATGCCCAACTTGTTACAAATGTATTGGACCTTTGCTCTTGTAAGTGACTTAGTAAAAACATCGGCAAGTTGTTCTCCAGTTTTCACATAGTTTGTGGTTATCTGGCCACGTTGGATCTTTTCTCGTATAAAGTGACAATCAACCTTTATGTGCTTCGTCCTCTCATGAAAGACTGAATTTGAGGCAATATGAATAGCCGCCTGATTGTCACACCATAACTTCATAGGGCCCGCACTTTTAAAACCAATCTCATCCAACAATTGAACTATCCATAGAAGTTCACAAATAGCCTGAGCCATGGCCCGGTATTCAGATTTTGCACTTGATCGTGCTACCACATGCTGCTTCTTACTTTTCCACGATACTATATTTCCTCCCACAAAGACACAATACCCAGATGTGGTTCTCCTGTCAACGGGTGACCCAGCCTAATCTGCATCAGAAAAGCCTTCAATTCGGCAATGCCTAATATCCCTATAAAGGATTCCTTGTCCGGGCGCATTCTTCAGATACCTCAAAATACCCTGCACAACATCCCAGTGAGCAGTACGAGGAGATGCCATGAACTGACTTACAATACTTATCGCAAATGAGATGTCAGGACGAGTAACCGTGAGGTAGTTCAACTTTTCGACTAGCCTCTTATATCTGTCTGGATCAGTCAATAATTCGCCATCATTTGCTGTGAGTTTCAAATTTTGAGTCATAGGAGTCTCATTCGGTTTGGCGCCAAGTAATCTTGTCTCAGTCAACAAATCTAAGACATATTTCCTCTGTGACAAGAGGGTACCTTTCTTACTGCGACTCACTTCAATCCCTAGAAAGTATTTCAGGTAACCTAAGTCTTTAGTTTGAAATTTGGATTGAAAAAAGTGCTTAAGTGCATCAATACCAGACTTGTCACTCCCCGTGATTACAATATCATCCACATATACCATCATCAGAATACATCAAGCACTTGAAGTTCGGTAGAACACGGAGTGATCATAATTACTCCTGTGTAAGCCAAACTGAAGAATCACCTCACTCAACTTGCCAAACCAAGCCCGAGAGGATTGTTTTAACCCATACAATGATTTTCGTAACCGACAGACTTGACCAATCTCCCCCTGAGCAACAAATCCTAGTGGTTGCACCATATAGACCTCCTCCTGGAGATCACCATGTAGAAAGACATTCTTAACATCCAACTGATGAAGGGGCCAGTGGCGAGCAACAGCTAGAGAGATAAATAGCCGAACAGAGGCTAATTTGGTAACAGGAGAAAACGTCTCATCATAATCAACCCCATAAGTCTGAGTATAGCCCTTGGAGACTAAACGGGCCTTAAGGCGAGTAACGGAGCCATCAGGATGAACCTTCACGGTATAAACTCATTTACAACCCACAATCTGTTTTCTAGGGGGAAGAGAGACCAGGTCCCAAGTATGGTTATGAACAAGAGTAGACATTTCCTTTTTCATAGCAGAGGTCTAGCCCTCGTGAGTAAGAGCTTCCTTCACAGTAGTAGGGATAGGAACAGAGGCAAGGGAGGCAACAAAAGAGTGAGAAGCAGAAGACAAGCGGTCATAGCAAACAAATGAGGAAATGGGGTAGGTGCAAGAGCGTTTACCTTTTCTCAAAGCAATTGGGAGATCAAGACTAAGATCTGGAGGTGAGGCCGGCGGTAGTGACGGGGATTAATAAAGCGCTGGTGGCACGGCTGGTACATCCTGCAGTACAGGAAGGAGGGAAGGTCTAGGCAAGCGTGGGCGACGGGAATAGACCTGAAGAGATGGAGGGGGTAGTATAGGGGGCTCAGGACAAGACTCAAAGGAATGGACCTTATAGGTGAGGAAGTCATTAGGGGAGGTATAGGACATAGGCGGAGCAAATGAGAATGGGGTAGATTCAAAGAAGGCAACATCGGAAGAGACAATGTAACGACTCAAGTCAGGAGAGAACACCGATATCCCTTCTGAGACTGAGAATACCCAAGAAAAAGACATTTTAAGGAACGAGAATCCAGTTTGGACAGACCAGGGCGCATATCATGGACAATACAAGTACAGCCAAAGATACGAGGCTGAAGAGGAAATAAAGGGTGGGACGGAAGCAAAACAGAGCAGGGAGACTCACCACCCAATACGGAGGATGGCAAACGGTTAATTAAAAAATACGCAATAGAGATAGCATCAGCCCAAAAAATTTTAAGAACCTGCATGCGGAACAAGAGAGCACGGGCAACCTCCATCAAATGCCGATTCTTACGTCCGGCAACCCCATTCTGTTGAGGAATAACACTACAGGAAGATTGATGTAAAATACTGTGTTGAGTCAAGAATGAAGTAAAGGATGATGAAAAATATTCTTTAACATTATCACTGTGCAAAACTTTGATGAAAGCATTAAATTGTGTGCATATTTCTGAATGAAAGGCAGAAAAGCTTGAAAACACCTCAGAACGACTCTTTATTAAATAAAGCCAAGTTGTTCGAGAATAATCATTAATAAAGGTAATAAAGTAACAAAAACCAGATTTGTACACAACCAGACAAGGTCCCCAAATATCTGAATGAACAATATCAAAAGGAGCTAAAGCTCATTTATTGACACGTGGAGGGTACGATACCCGACAATGCTTAGCAAATTGACAAGACTCGCATTCTAATTGAGACACTAACTCAAGATTGGGACACAATTGCTTTAGAACTGGAAGTGAAGGATGACTAAGCCAACAATGAAGATCTAATGGCGAAGTTGTACTGGAGCAAGCTATGGAAGGTGGTGATGGGCACTCCAGAATGTACAGACCATTTGATTCTTGGCTTCTACCAATAGTCCGTCTCGTTCCAAGATCCTGAAACAAACAATAGTCAGGGAAAAACTCAATACTACAGTGAAGGGTCCGAGTAATCTGACTCACAGAAATTAAATTAAATGGAATTTAGACAGGTAAAACACATTGGATAAAGATATGGATGGTGAAGGGTTAGCTATACCACTTCCAAGAACAGGGGCAGATGAACCATCGGCTAAAGCAACCTTAGGTAATCGAGAAGAAGGGGAAAATGAGTTCAGAATACCTGTATTACCAGTCATGTGATCGGTAACACCTGAATCAATAACCCAACCGCTGAGAGTAGATAAGAGATAAGCAGTGGAAGTACCTGTCTGAACGACATGGGCAGATGCCTAAGTAAAAGCCTGTGTAGCCTGAAGCTAATGTATTGAGCATACTCATCAGCAGTTAATGTATAGGTCCTAGGTTCTCCCCCTTGATTAGTCTTAGAAACCACTGTATTGGCCACTCGTTGCTGTTTAGCAAGAAGTTTAGGGCAATTGCGTTTCATATAGCCATGTTCCTTACAATAGTTGCACGTAATGCGAGAATCACTGGAGTCTCGCCCCCCCGTTTGGCCACCTCGGAAACCGCTCCGACCACCACAGTTGCTAGTTCCCATAAAAGTAGAAGAATCACCTTGACTAAGCACCAGTCAAGACGACTCCCGATTCGTCCTAAGAAGACGAAAGTATACATCTTGCAGCTTGAGCTTATCATAACCGGTTAGAATCTGTGATCTGGTTGCGCTATACTCATCACGCAGACTAGTAAGGAAACACATAACAAGCAATTGTTCATGTTGTTCACGCATCTCCCGAACATCGCTAGTAATCGGGAGTAAAGTATTCAATACCTCAGAAATTTTCTTGAATTGAGTGAAATGGTCAGACAATGATAACTCTTTCTGATCAGCCCGATAGGCTTCCTGAACAATTTCATAAGTACGAGATAGATCTTCCTTCCCAGAGTATAAGGAAGCAAGATATTCCCAAAGGTCCTTGATTGTGTTACAGTGAATTGTGATGTCCTCTACTCGGGCATCCAAAGCCATACAGACGCTTATCGTCCCTAATCCACTTTTTTTGAATAGTCTCATCCTGTGGGATATCTTGGGTAAGGTGATTTTCCATCTCTACCCCATACATGAACATCTCAATTGCTTTTCGCCACTGAGGATAATTACGATAGCCTTCGAGTTTTCGATCGGTAATTCTAGTAGGTGCTGGGATAAGTTCATAGATAAGCCGTTTACTTTCATCGCTAACCGAAGGGGGTGAATAAAGTTCAGATTTCTCAACCATGAGTTCCATCATACAAAAGAAGATGCAGGACTAAAAAAAAAAAAAGGCCAAGCTAGTAATAACCAAACTAGAGAGGGACTAAAAAATGATAGAAGAAGCACACACCACTAAGAGCAGATCCACAAAATAGCCACAGAAAAATGGAACAACACACCTAAGTAATGGTCCCTGCTGCTACATTTTTTTTTTTTTTTTCTTTTTTCTGTTTACTGAATGCCAGAAAGCAGGAGGTCTGGTGAGACAAACGCCGTTGTCGAAGCTAGCGAGAATCCAGACAGAGCAGAAGCATCACCCACACGCCAACCAGAAATGGCTATGCACGGTACAAGTAGCCAGAACCAAAAGGATGCACAACTCAGTCGTAAATCACGTTACCCAACACGCTGCGGGTCACTATCACGCCGATTATGGGGGTCAACCACCGGTCACCACCCTGCATAGCCACTAAACTGCTGAAACACCGGCCACGAGAGTTGCAGACGCGCGTAAAAGAGAGGCACAAGCGTTGCTCTTACCAGACCATCAAAGTGGGTCTGTCAACCACACCACCTGTAAGAGCGCTGGTGAAGGGTTGTCGGAGGTTCAGAAATTGTCGGTTAGAAGGGTGGCCGGAGGGTTCAGCCGTGAAGAGTAAAATAAAAAAATAAAAAAAGGAGGAAATTTGAGGAAAGAAAAAAAATAAATTAGGGTTTACAGAGAAAATTTAGAAGGGGCTCTGATACCATGAAATTGAGAAAATAAGAATTGGAATACTGACTTAATAGTCAGGACCCCAGTGTGTCTATTTATAATAAAATAGAAGGTTACAATTAGGTTAACTCGAGCAAGCCCAAGCCCATTAGGGCAATAGACTAGAACACACATGATACACATAACTCATAATAATAAATAAAGTGTATATATTCTTGTTATAAATATCTGGTTATGCTTGTTATTTTGTAATCTTTCTTGGTTTGATAACATTTACTAGAATAAAGATAAAATAAACGAGCCTTACGTTCTTTACCTGTGGTCAGATTGGTGCAAACCTGCTTCATCTAGCAAGGGTGGTGGTGCTTAACTGCAGCCAAGTGCAGAAATGGGATGTTTCTAGAGCTAAAGCTGAGTTTGATAAGGCAAAGGATTATTTGCATAATTCCATAAGGTCTATTTTAGTTTGACACACCTTGCTCTTGCTTAACTACTTTTGAATATCAAAACTAAATTAAATTGTCACAATTTTCTTTCCAATGCCAATTAGCCTTTCCTTCCACATGTGCCATCATGGTGGTTTTATGTTGGTGCCCTTTTTGGTTATGTATTTCTGTGCCCATGCTCTCTGGGTAGGTTGAATTTGATGTCATGCATACAATGTCTAATCTTCTCATATACAGCATATAAATTTGGTTAATACACTTCAGAAGGGCCCAAACATTCTCACCTATCCAGACTTCTTAATTCTTATATAAGAAAGATTATTTTTCCTTTAATGTGATATAGTAAGAAATGCCAAGGAGCATTCAGGGAAATAAGAAAACAACAATAGGAATGACAAATACAGCAAGGACAAAGTTGTTGGTATCCTGATAGTACGGAGGTTTCCATTATTATATAGAATTCAGTAAACAAGCTTCTTTGACCTGCATCTCCTGACCATTTTTGGGCTCTAAAAACTTGATATTTGTGCTGTAACTAAAAGATCCATATGAAACAAGCTTTTAAACTAAAAGTAATTTGTTGGATATATATATATATATATATATATATAGAATATTCCTTTTGACCCCTCTTCCCCCAATAATTCAGTTACTTGTCATTTCAAAGGGGAATAGGGTATAATTTACCTTTCTTTTGTGTGCATTCATACAAATTATGATAAACTATTTTAAATTCCATCTCAGGATTTCACGTCAAGTTTTAGATAAATTATTGAAACAAGAAGACAAGTTAGAGAACCATAGTGCACCTGGACATTCTAGAAAGGAAGGTCAAGCCGCATTGGTCATATTGGTCAGTTTTTTTATTTTTGTCATTCCCCTTCTTTATACATGTTTACAATCATAAGTTAATTACAGGCATGAAGACTCCTGTTCTGATAAATGCTTCTTTGAAACTGATACTACCACATGCACTTTTTGTTCCCATGACCATAGAAGTATGCTTGATATATTTCTTGCACTATTTTTTAATTTATTTACCTACATACTATATGGTAATAATTGTATCTTTCTATGTAATTATCATTGATACCAACCACAAATTAAAGGGGGGAAAACAGTATTTGTTGACATGAAGACCTTTGTAAACAAAATAATAATTTGGTATGATATTCTTTTTCAAATCCATAACTGGTGATATAGCATTTATAGTATGAAAATCATAGCCAAAAGTTGAGTGGTCCAGTTGTATATAAACCTAGATACTAAGCTACTTACAACTGATGTGGGGTTCTCAAGAAAATTTGTCTGTGAAAGCTAATTTGAGCTACAGAACAAGGACTTGCATGTGGACTCCAAGAACAGATAGAATACTAACTGAGGAAGTTTAAAAAACAGACACATGCCAGACTGATAAATTATTAGAGCATCCAACTTAAACCTTTGCCCTCTTTAGTGTGTTGGATAGGATAATAGAGTTGGTTGTGAGCAGGATAGGATATAAATCTGATATATACATATGAAATATATGATACACTGAATTCCACTGGATAGAATATAATTTTCTTTTTTGGAAAATAGATAGGATATATTTTTATATTTGGATAAAAATGCCAGCTTTTAAGTAAAAAAAAGATGAACATATTTTTTTCTTTAAAATATTTTCGACAATAAATTTCACTAGATTATTTTTCAATATATTAAACCTCGTACAAAATTTTAAGCATGAAATGCCACTAGTAAAACAATAAACAAAATCCATTTTGTATGTGGTTCTAGCTTAAAACAATTGCCCATTTAATTTTACAATGTTTGGCAGCCACCTCTAATTGGAATAGAAGCTTTGAAATTTATGCCGAAAATTGGTTGTGTCCTTCGAGTTTGGAAAACTCTCTTTAGGAAGTTACCCTGACAGGAGTTGAGAGCTATTTTGCACTGAATACTGATGAGATTATTTAGTTCTCCAGTGTTCCGGTTTTGTGCATTTGTTCAGGAGGATACCTTGGCCTTCCTTTTTTCTAACTTTTCTTTCCTCTCTTCTATAAACTGTTATACTCTCAGGTGTTAGTGGGTCCAGACCTCTTATTACCAGGGTGTATGAGAGAAGAAAAAGACAGTAAAAGGGGTATAATTGTCTTTAGACAGCAATTAGTGAAAAACTGACCGGTGGTTATGGACGGTTATGCATGGAAGAGACTGTAGAATTGGATAAAACAGAGGAGAAGATATCAGAGTTATCAGGGAATTGACAGGGTCTTGGGGAGCGGCTAGCATGCTCGAAAGTGTTAGGGTCTGAATTATCAGTATCATCTGTGTTTTATGTTATTCTGTTGTGAGTGTTATAGTGAGTGATTGTGTAAACTGTAATCCTGTATTAGTGTGTTATATTGTTGTAGCAGTGTCGTCTGGTTATGTTTTGTATCAGAATTGGTATTGTGGATTATTTGTGTGCAAGACTTGATTATCTTTCAATATATTGTGCTGTAATTTCCAGAAGTGGTGATTATTCCATTTATTAGAAGTGGTTTCTATCAAATTGGTATTAGAGCAATCGATTTGGGGCATGGTAATACAAGAATGGATAGCAGGGTTGAGCGTTTGGAGAAAGAAATGGAGGACAACAGGCGTGGCATGGGTGAGATAGGGCATGAATTGAGAGTTATCCAAGATTTCATGGTGGCTAAATCGTCCTAGGGCTCAAAATAATGAAGGCATGGATGGTTCAATGGGAGGATCAATACGGGGAGAAAGAGATAGAGCTTATGCTCATGATACAGAGGGTAATTTCAGGGAAGAGAGAAAAGTCAGATTCAGAAAATTAGATTTAGCCATATTTTCTGGAGAGGACCTGTTGGGATGGATCTTTCCCATTGAACGTTACTTCCAACTCAATGGATTGAATGAGAATGATAAATTGGAGGCTGTAGCAGTGAGTATGGAGGGAGAGGCACTTGGATGGTTACAATGGATGGAATCTCGTCACCCTTTTGCTTCATGGACTGACTTTAGGGAGAAACTTGTGGAATGATTTCAACAATCTCAATCTGGAGATCCATATGAGATATTGATGGTGCTTAGGCAAGAGGGGACTGTGGCTCAATATAGGCAGCAGTTTGAGATGTTAACTGCTCATTTGAGAGAGGCTTCTGAGACGTCGCTGATGGGATTTTTTAAGAATGGGTTAAAAGATGAAATTAGGGCAGAAGTCAGACTGGGTCGACCCGTGACCCTTGAGCATTTAATGGGTCTAGCCCAGCGGATTAAAGAAAGGAATGAACTTTTGGATCAGGCAAGAAAGAGAAGGGTTGAGATGTTGGGCCAAGGTAATCGGGTTACTGGCTATTCGACCCAACTTAGAAGAGGAATTGGGTTCTCGGGTCAACTCGAGGTTACTTCATGCACAACTCCAGAGTGAGAGAACTATCTGGAACGATCTTTTGGGAGCCAGGGGGGACGATGGTGACCGGCAGGAGATCTGGGCAGTCTAGAAATAACAGTAGCCGAGAATACAAGAATGCAAACAGAGGGGATTTTGGCTTCGGGAAATTAACTGCAGCTGAGGAGACGAGATTGAGGGAATTGGGGCTTTCTTTTCTCTGAGGAGAAATTCACTCCAGGCCGCCGCTATAGATATAAGTAACTACATGTATTTCTAGTTTCCTGTGATGAAAATGAGATTGAAGAATTGGGGGAAATTGAAAAGATAGAAATTGAACTTAAGGTTGTTGAGGACAGGGGGAAAAGGGTAATTTTTGATTCTAAGACTAAAGAAAATGATAGAGACAGAACAAAAATGATTGAAACTTTGCATTCAGTGGTGGGATTGACTGATAGCCATACTATAAAATTGGTTTGGAAAATTAGAGGGCAGCAAGTTATGGTATTAGTTGACAGTGGAGCATCCCATAATTTCATTTCTTGGGATTTAATTCAGAAATTGCAGTTACCTGTTGACAAGAATAATTGTTTTGATGTAATGGTGAGTGATGTCTATAAGGTTAAAGGAATGGGAGTTTGCAAGGGAGTGGAATTAGGGATGCAGGGTGTGAGGGTGGTTCAAACATATTTCCCTTTTGAGTTAGGAGGGACTGATTTTATATTGGGGGTGGCATGGTTGGGCACTTTAGGAGATATCAAGATGAGTTGGAAACTGTTAACAATGAGATTTAAGTTGGAAAGGAAGCAGGTGTGTCTTCAAGGGGATCCATCTCTTTCAAAAAAATTGGTGTCCTTGAAGGCAATGTTAAGATCAATTCACATTGGAGGAGAAGGGTATTTAGTAGAGTTTGGATCTTTGGATGTTCTAGCAGAAAAAAGAATTTCCTGCTGAATTGCAACAGTCACTGTTTCAATTTGCTTCTTTATTTATGGATCCAGTTGGTTTATGAGGAGAACCACAACAATAAAACAGTAATATCTACCCAAAAACAGAGGAGTCCCCAGAATATGGATGAAATATTGATATTTATATATTAATAACAGCACCACAGTCCTGCAGATTACAAGTAACAGAGGCAACAACTCACTGAACTGTAATGAAAGCACCGTAACTGAAATTAAAATGGAAAGAACCAAAAATAGAAATACTAAAATGACAACACAGCTCACGCACAAGATATCACACTCACAATCAGTAACCCACGAACACAGA
Organism: Ceratonia siliqua; assembly: GCA_034509205.1. NCBI lineage: Eukaryota > Viridiplantae > Streptophyta > Magnoliopsida > Fabales > Fabaceae > Ceratonia > Ceratonia siliqua. Next base: position 4,287,014 of record JASKGM010000009.1, read on the forward strand.
ACCTAATTCCTAGCTATAGCCTGGCCAAACTAGCATTTATGGATGCTAGCCTCCCCAAAAGACAACCACAAAACACTCCATACTCCTTTTGCTCCCCTCCCCTCCCTTTTAACCACATTTCCCCTGCTTCATGCTGCCAGGCCACATGATTCTCCCACTTCCTCATCTCACGGGTCCTTGGCCACGTGTACTTAGGGATTGATGACTGATTTACCCCACCCCCCTTTACTGAAGTATCCATTTTGTCCCTGGGTGGTCTAACAGTTTACCACCATTTCGGGTTCACGATTATAAAATGCAGTTGAAAAGTGATGCTCAAACTCCGAATATTAGACCTTATAAATATCCCCATTCTCAGAAAAAAGAAATTGAAAGATTACTGAAAGAGATGTTGTGGGTTGGAATCATTCGTCCGAGCATTAGTCCATTTTCCAGTCCGGTGTTGTTGGTGAAGAAAAAAGATGGTAATTGGAGATTTTGTGTGGATTAACGAGTTTCGAACCAAATTACTGTGCCTGACAAATTTCCAAATCCTGTTATAGTGAGTTGATGGATGAATTACATGAAGCCACTATATTTTCTAAATTGGATCTACGTTCAAGCTATCATCATATTAGAATGCATGAAGGAGATGAACCTAAAACTGCCTTTAGAACTCATGAGGGACATTATGAGTTCTTAGTTATGCCTTTTGGACTCACTAGTGCTCATGCCACTTTCCAATCTCTTGTGAACAGCATTTTAGGCCGTACTTGCGGAAGTTTATTTTAGTCTTCTTTGACAACATTCTAATTTATAGTCCAGATTTGATTTCTCATGTCTAGCATCTGCAACAGGCCTTACAGATTTTAAAAGAGAATGCATTACTGTTGAATCGAAAGAAATGTTTGTTTGGGCCGCCCAAGTTGGAGTATTTAAGGCACATTATCTTAGCTCAAGGGGTGCAGCCTAATCCACAGAAAATAGAGGCTATGTTGAGTTGGCCTATTCCTAAGGATGTACGGAGTTTAAGGGGATTTCTGGGGGCTTACTGGTTATTATAGAAAATTCATTAAGGGATATGGGGGAATCGCGGCTCCATTAACCCAACTCCTTAAGAAGAATAGCTTTACTTGGAATGATGAAGCTTAGTTGGCCTTTGAAGCTTTGAAACAGGCTATGATTACTGCTCAAGCATTGGTGATGCCGGAATTTTCAAAATCATTTGAAGTGGAAGCTGATGCATCTGGGGCATAGGAGCAGTGTTAATGCAAGAAGGTTGTCCGATTGCTTTCTTAAAAAAAAAGAATTGGATGTGCAAGGATGGCATAAATGGCAAAAAACAGAGCAGTCACAGAATTCAAATGTCCCAAATCACCCATATATAAGCTAATAGGCCCAAACAATTTTTAAAATAGATATCAAATAAATTATTTTGATATCTGAAAAAATTAGACACCATTGAGGACTTGCATAGTACCAAGTAAATAGTTGGTATTATGTACTCTCACTAGAATCAACATTAGAGGTTACAGGATGTATTAGCAATAGTTTTTGGAGTCTGATTCTGATTTGGAGGTGCTACACACTGTGAATGGTTGATGATAATGGTGAGTTCTAAATTACCAAAAATTTCCAACAAAGTGTGGGCGTGGTTGAAGAAGATAGGAAGGAAAATAAGAGGTGAAATGCTTCTGTAGGAAAGGGGCGGGGGAGGAAAGAGGGGAAATGATGAGGAAGAAAGGGAAAATCAAGAGAGAGAGAGAGACTCACTAGGTGATGGCCGGAGTCGTAGTTGTCGTTGCCGGTGATAGCATTAGGGACAGCCATGAGTGTGGCCACAGGAGGTCTCTGCATTTTGTAGCCATTAGTGTGGCAAGAGGCTTCGTCTGCATTTTGTTCAATTTGTGAGGTTGAGACTCATTTGGGGAGCTAGAAGCTTTTGTAGGCAGATATAGCTAGTGGTGATGCCCAAATGTTACAAAACCATAATTGAAAACTTCCCTGTAGCTAGTGGTGATGCCCAAATGTTACAAAGGATATTGCAAATTTATATGATCACGTGTTGTCTCAATAAAGTTAAAGATGATGTGTAGGATTCTTGACTTCAAGTGAAAATCAATGCACTTGTTAGTTAAGGGAAAAGATCTAATATCTGATGGCCACCTACAAAACCATGTTGGATGTCTGACACAAGTTTTCTTAAGATAAAAATCAATTCATCTGCTGGCACCTTTAGCCACTAACTTGTACATACACGCACTAGACTATTGGGATGAAAATCCTTGACATACATCACGTGGTTATATTTTATATGAGAGCTTGAAGTACTGAATACTGATGAATCCTGACCTTGTGATCAGGTTCCTAAGGTCTAAAACTGCACATAATGTGGTCTTTCAATTTTCTTATTGTCTGATTGAAGGAGTATAAACCTAGAGATGACCTAAAAGAGATAAAGTTATAGCTGTTGTAACTTGTATCCATTGGACGTTAACTTGGTAAAGTTGAGGATTTTGGTTACTCAAGTTGATTAATTTTGGTCAATAACATTAATTTTTATAGTTGCTAGACTTTATCAATTTCTGAATTGATCAAATTATGATAATTAATAGGGTTTCATTTATGGATATTTGGAGAGGTAGGAGGGCTTTATTGTTATTGCATTGTTGTTTTGTTCTTATTTTTGGTTTATCTTTCTCTAAATATACTAAGAGGATAAATTATATTCATCTTTGTGCTCTCTTCTTACTCTTCTATTAAAATATATTTTTTCGTATTAAAATTGAAATGTGACTTTTGCAGTTGCAATCACTCAGTGCTTTGGCTTCATTGGAGTTAGCTAAGCAAGAATTGCAGGAAACTCAGGTTAGAATACAAGGCTTTGGGGTAGTTGACTATTTCGCTTCTTAAGTGTAATAGATTGCCTAATTTTTTTTTGGATAGAAGAATATTTTATTGAGGGAGAAGAGAATTACAAATTAGGAGAATAAGACATCCTCCAATGACAATAAATAAGAAAAATAGTACAAGAACCAAAAGAAAAGCAATAAAGATCAAGAATGAAACAATGCTGCCCAGTCTCTCCATAAATAAACAATAGGAAGCCCCTCAAAATGACCATTAGCAGAACACCAAAGTGAGGCAAAAAACAATATCCTGTCCCGCACCATCTCCAATGACATGGAAAGACCTTGAAAAATTCGAGCATTTCTCTCCAACCAGAGACACCATCAAACTGCAAAAACTGCACAGTTCCAGAGATCTTTAGCATCTTTTTTCCCTTCCAAATCCATTGAATCTTATCAATAAAAAACTCTCCATTGAATGTGGACAAACCCACTGTTCTTCGAACACTCCAAACAATTTATTCCATAAAAAACCGGCTACTGGACAGTGTTAAAACAGATGTGAGACTGATTCTGAATTATGCATGCACATGACACAAATATCAGGAGAGAGCGATTTTTGGTGTACGAATCTGCAATAAATCATTAGTATTCATCCAATTCAGTTCCACTGTCCAAACAACGACTTCACCTTAGAGGGAACTTTAGGTTTCTAAATGGATTTATCTAGAACAAATTTTTCCCTATTAGGCGAATGGGTTAGAAAATGAAAGTATGATTAATAAGATTGCCTAATTGTGTAACCACTGAGCACATTATTCAAATTCTTCCGAGACTGAACATGGAAAAACATTAGATACTGCAGTTGGAATTGATGTGTTATCCAAAGGAGTTGTTCACTTAATCCTTTTTTTTTTTAATTTTTAACTACTGTCTAAACATAGTTTGGTCTATGTTTTGACAGGCGTGTGTGATATAAATGTACATGAACAATATAAGAACATAAAATTTACATAACCTTTACTAGTTTTTCACTTTATAAAAGGTTAAAGTCAGTCATGGAAGGCCTACCTTAAAGCAAAGCAGCTCAAAGACTAACAGCAAGATACAGCTGCATATGGTGGAGCTTGAGACTTTTAACACTGAAGAAGCTTGATGGCCAAACGGTGCAACAAACACAGGCTAGTGCTCAGATGCCAGCGATGCACCCAACGGGGGGTTGAATGTCATTAATTAGTTCTTTGGCTAGTTCTCACATGAATTGATCTTAGTCATTGTTCCAAGAACAAGTAGGTTTGAGGGGATTTGAACGTGTAGAATAGTTGGGGATCTTAGTTAACAGGAAGTTTTTGGATAAAATAGGTAAATATTACAGTTTTCGCTATAACTGCATTTAAGGATGGTAGACTACAACCTTAACTGCAACAAGGTGAAAATAGTTCCTTAATGTCTAGTAGTAACTCTCAGTTGCTCAATAATGAGCTGTAGTTATGAGGTTCTATTTGTAGTGGAAAGAAGATGAGTTAACATTCAATGTATGGAGAGGACGTGTGCTGAAAGGTTTTACTTTGCATTAAATGCATGGGGAGCACGTGTGATATATGAGGCAAGAATATACATGGTTGAAGTAGTAGGTTGACATTTGTCATATCCAAAAAGGTGTTTAGGTATGCTAATAAGAAAACTTGGGATCTAAAGAGGGTGATTTGTCTAGAGCTGTCAAAACAGGCTGGGTCCGTCGAGTTGGCCCGTTCAGCTCATTTAAAAGGGCGGGTTGGGTTGAAGGTATTTTAGCCCCCCTCGCCTGCAAAGCAGGCCAAGATGGGTTGAGAGGCGGGCTGACCTTTTTTTTTTACACACCTCACTCATGAGTCATGGCCTGGGATGGAACATTTGATTGGAATGTGTACTTGTATGGGATGGAATCATGGAAGATTGGAAGGAACGTGAATTATGTGAGAGTGTGAGACAAAACAATTAAAAGAACATTGCATTTGCTGGGATTCAAACCCAACTCCCCAGGGTTATAACTTCAACTTTTTACCACTAGTCAACAGCTTTTAGTTGGTGATATATGTTAAATATTTGGATATATTTATTTTAGGTGGGCCAACCTGCAGCTTGCTAAGGGGCGGGGTGGGCTGCGAGGTCTTCAGCCCTCCTCGCCTCGTCTGGGGCGGGTCAAGTCAAGCTGGCCTAGCCCGTTTGACAACTCTAGATTTATCTATAAAAAGGGGGGAGGGAATGGTTGTTATATGGACAAAATGGGGAGCAATTGGCAAAAGTAAGTCTATGATAGGACATAAGGCTGACATAAAGTTATGGCTTTGAGAGCTTAGAGTAGAGTTGTTGTTGAAATATTGTGATCCCTTGATTAAGGTTGTAATAATGGTAATTGGAATTCCTTGATTAAGGGATAACTTATTTTGTAATTAGGCACAATTAATTCTGTAATTAAGGGTTGATTTATTTCCTTTTTTACATAAGACACCTTGTGTATATATTAAGGGTGTGATTCCCTTGTAAATCATCAATGAAATACAGAGTTATTCCAATTTCTTCTCTATTTTCCTTTTTCCACATGGTATCAGATCCTTCACTGGGCAATTTCAATTTTTAAACCGTTGGCCTTCATTGCTAACTTTCTTATTTTCTGGAATCATACGTTTTGGGAGGGTAGTCACCGGAATCATACCTCCGGCACCCTCAGAAGCCGCCGACGAGCTCTCGGTTCGAACGCCGTCGAAACTCGCCGTCACACGCGCGCCCACGCGCCGTCACCACCTGCCTGCTTCGTCACCCACGCGCCGGCGCGTGAGAGCGCGTGAGAGCTCCGTTGAGCCGCCGTTCAGTCCAGACGCCGTCGAACTCCTCTTTCCGGCCTACCCATACCTGGCACTCTCTGTCAAACCTCTTTTTGCCTTCATTGCAATTTGAAACTGGTATTATTTGATCTTGGTCCTGTTTCAGAACTTGGTATTATCTGTTTCAGAGTTCCTTGATCCGTTTTTCTGGTATATTTTGCTGCCTTCATTGCAAATATATCTATATATATTTTTTGTGTGTGATTGTTCATTACTCATAATGTCTGAAGTTGCGGATACTGCCTCTCATACCACTATGCTTCATCCTGAAAGTGGGAAATCTCATGGAGAACTTCAGTTTATCCAGGCAGCATACCGTCTGAATGGAAAAAATTATCTCAAGTGGTCTCAATTGGTCCAAACTTTCCTAAAGGGAAAAGGTAAACTCAGTCACCTTTTAGGAACAGGACCACATGCGGCCGATCATTCATTTGCTGCATGGGATGAAGAAGACTCAATGATTATGGCTTGGTTATGGAATTCCATGGCACCAGATATCAGTGATACGTGTATGTTCTTACCCACTGCCAAAGATATTTGGGAGTCCGTTAAACAAACCTACTCCAAGGTTCAAGATGC
>JASKGM010000009.1:4293384-4305251 GCA_034509205.1 Ceratonia siliqua
TGAAAATTTTAAAAATTAAAAGTAAGAGACAAAAAATTATTTTGATGTTAATTTAGTACTCCACATATATATATATATATATATATATATTATATTTAGTAGAAAGTGCATGTTTTTGTTCTACTTTTGTAGATTTTTTGATATTTCAAATATAGTTTCTTAGAAGAAACAAAACAATAAATAAAATAATTATAAAAATAAAATCAAATATTTTATTTTGATAATCAAATATGAAGAATATAAATAATATTATCATAAAGTAAGATATAGGCTGATAGGTTGTACGATACAATATGACAAATAATAATAAAAATTTTAAAAGAGGTTCAGACTTTTTCTCAATCTTATCAGTTTCTTTATTTTCTTTTAGTTTCAGAATTCAAAATAGATTTAGACTCTTCTCAATCTTGTTCTGAATAACTCTTCTCTCTCTCTCTCTCTCTCTTTTTTTTCGTTTCGTTTGGGTGCTTTTCGTTTGATTTTCGCCGAAACGAACCGAAATCTTACGATTCGTTGATATTTCGAAACTGGAATGTCGTTTCGTTTCGATTTCGCACGAAACCAAAATTTTTCGAGCAAAATTTAGTTCCTTGGTTATACTCCACTAGTAAACCTTTAAGGAGATACCCTGAGTGATCCTTATAGCTGACGAGTTCTTCAATAACCATTAAACGATTCGTAGCAGACTTCAGTAGAGCTCTATATTAGTGTATGGTATTGCCTCATTTCATAAGTTGCTGAAGTTGAGATTTGAGAGCAATTATTTTGGCCGTGGAAGATGACTCATATCTTTGGTGAAAAGCTTCCCAGATGTCAAACGCAGTGGTGACATCCACTATGTGACCCATTGGCTCAATGGTTATTAGGGCATAGAACCAGCTCATCAAGTGCCTATTGGTCCGTTGCCACGTCTTGAACTCGAGATTCTTGAAAGTTTGAGCTTCATCCAAGAACTGCTGGGATTGTGAAACATTGTCGTCAATGTAGCAAGGATGATATTCAACAGTTGAGTCTCCCACAGAAGGTAATTACCTTCTTCAAGTTTGATTGTAAAAGTGTGAGTTGGATAGTATTCAGGGCAGATGGATGAGGAATAGTAGCGTTTTGGTTCAAGCTGGAGTTGCCTGTATTGGAAGAGGAGGAGGTGTTGGTTGAGGCCATTGGAAACAATTAGCGTGGGGCTCACGAGTTCCACACTTTCTACAACTCTGATGCCATGATAAGTAGAAGAAATAGAGGAGAAGGAAGATGCTAGAAATGTGTTGTGTATATGGACTTGGTTTGACGATTTACAAAAGCGTATATATCACCTAAGAAACAAATAAACAATTAAGTAAAAAATAATGAAAGTATAATCCTAAGACCTGTCGTAGAGGCAGCTAGCAATGGCTTCTGCAGAGGAGCAAAGGGCACAGCAGAGGACAATGAAATACACAAGAGATTAACACATGACACACTGGATTAAGTGTTAATCTCCTGTGCCATATCTATAGGTTGCGTTAACAAAACATGAAGGTAAGTGTTAATCTCCTGTCCCCCAATCATTGGGAATTCTTAATCATTAACCATCCTTTTATACATGACACGATGAACAGAACACTTCAAGAGTGATTTACTGGATAAAGAGCATTTACTTACAGGCATAGATTAAATGTATCAAAATATCTACTGTATTTGTCTGACATTCTAATCTGACTTATGTAAGTTATGGAGGATATACAAAGATGCAGATGATAAGAAAATACAGATTGAATAACTTAGTAGATCGGTTCCTGTGGCAATGGTTACCATCTTGCTCCTCTCAAACATTTTTACGAGAAGAATCATGACAATGACATGCCCCACCTTTGTCTTCAATTCATCAAGTGAGCTGATTTTCATCCATTTAGGCCTCTCCTGAAAAGAGGGGAAAAGTTATCACTTTCTTCCTTTCTTAATATTACACTAAATTTAAGGGTTTAAACAACAATATGGAGTCATGCCAAAGGTAAAAGAAATTGGAAAGAAACCTGAAGTGAGACAGTTTGCCAAATATTATGAATGTTTGTCATAGATTTTTATCAGAAAAGGGATACGGGAAGCAAATTGCAGTAAGTTCACATTTCAAGCAATCTTGTCCAGTAAATATATTCGTAAGTGTCCATCTCTTCCAATTAAGTTTGGAGGTTAGAGAGACCGCATTCAAACATCTAGCTAGATTAGAAATTAGAGCAAGAACATACATGGAATATAAGGATGATGATTTAGATGAATTATCAGACAACAGAATCAGCAGGTGACTAGTAACTAATAAAAAGATAATAGGTGACATATAAAAGCAGAAACAGCAGAGAACTCAGCCCTGATTCCAAGCGGTTGAAGTTGATCCCTGAACAAAGTAAAATAAAGAAATTGATTGCTTTGCCCATGTAGGGTATTTATATAGGGTAAACAGGACAGCTTGTTTTTCATTTTTACGGAAAGAGAAATAAAGAATATTACTCCAATCCTATGCAGACATATCTTAGAATTTTACAATCAGGTTTTGAAAAGGAATGACTCTGATCTGATGCATCTGGTGTAACATTTCCTGAGATGTATAATGGTAGCAAACGAAACACCAGATCTTGCATCATTGACACTAGTGTGAAATAGTTCTGGGCCATTATGACCAGGATTTTGAAAATTATAAATGTGTATTCCTTCAAGTCTTGATGGGTATTAGACTTTCTATCGAGTGGGCCAACCCAAGAGAACCCCTTCCTAATTTTACAACTTACCGAGTCTGATGGGGACAAATCTTTTTATGGCTGGTTCTTGGACCAGATATAGAGGTCTATAAGTCATATAGAGCAGGCCAGTTGAGGACATGGAGTTCAAAAGAGACGCATCCTTTCATTAACTAACAAAGACTCCAAACTTGACAGATTGTCATTGCTGTATAAAAGTTCTTGGGACAAATCCGATTAAGTTCAAGTTAACAAAGTTCATATTTTATAGAAAGACAACCACATCTATAATCAAAGTGGAAATATATAATTACCTTGCGCCTAACATGAATTTTCCCCTTATTATATCACATGTAACAGATTGAAGTGTGCTAAACTTTCATTATATGTATGGTGTAATTCAATGCTAATATGTTATAAAGAGAGTGCACTACATATTGTTTTAGATCAAGGGATTTAAGATTACCTTTAAAGCAAACATTCCAAACAAAGAAGAGCCTTTAAGGGAACGATCAAGCGCAGGTTGCACATCGGGAGGTACATTGCTTATAAATAATCCATATAAGCCCATACCAAATATCAACATAACAGTCCCAGCAAGATAAACATCTGCAGCAGAGAGATTAGTAACACGCTACTTGCATTTGGCTTCTTCCTTATGTATATTGGAAATGTGTAGGTTAGGATGTAGAATATGCTTTCGGAGAAAGAAATTGTACCTTAGATGAAGGGACTAACAGAAATTAAAAACTTCCTTAAATGAAAGAACCTTATAATATTTATTTTTTCTAACTCTTTCGACTGTTTTAAATCCCTTGATTTGAGCAGAGTTAAACATTGAAGAGCAATATCATGAAAAAAAAATTTAGTTAGAGTATGTAAGATATATTACCAATTGCTTCAACCAGTCGTAGAACCATCTGTCCGGTGTGAACTCCTTTAACACAGCTTGACCAGTAGACTTTGTATGCATCAACAATATAAATACAACCCTAAAATGATTTAGGGAAGTGAGATTATATGTAGCCACTCATAACATGAACTTAACTGTATTAGCATGACACCAACTATTGTTTCACTGATATTTTTTGTAGAAACATCTTAATACTAAAGGGAAGTAGGGTTCAATGAGGGGAATTGATATTATGCGACAAAATATAAAGGATAAATAACTTTCACTCCAATGTCCATAAGGCATTAATAGTTCTTCAACAAATAATTTAACATATTAAGGGTGTTATGAAACTATACATTTAGAAAGCACAATAATGAACCAGCCAAGGAACCTGCAACAGCAAAGAGTGCCAAGAAACGGAAGTCGAAAATGACCTGCTCAACAAGAGAGAAAACCAAAAAAGTTTAGATAGAAAAGATAATGCATTCAATCGTATAGCTATCTTCAGAATGATGTAAGTGGAAAAAATCCCTTCTTAAAGTACAACACTTGGAGAATGAAATATCATAAAAGCATGGGGTGCTTGTGCTTCAAAATGCTCTGATCATGTAACTTTTTGAGGCATATCATGCTTTGCAGTGCCCAATATTTTAATAAATTGGTCTTGAAGATCTCGACAGGAAAGGCAATCTCTTCACAGTTACTCCAACGGTTCCCCACATGTAATATACAGTTTCCTATTTTTTAAACTTTTTTTTATATATATGTAATCTTTTTTTTAACTTGAAGCACCTAGAAAAACTAACACTCTGCTATGTCCCTTCTTTATATGCCAAGAGAATATACATGATTTATAATTGTGTCAATAAGTCAAACAAGTCAGCTGCAAGTCAAACCCGGAGCTATAATGCTTAACAAAAAAATCCTACGAAGTTTTCATTGGTTTAATTTAATCAGATAGCTATGATTGTAAAGTCCACATTTTTGTGCCTTTTAAACATTTACCCACCGGCTAATAACAAAACAAACATTACCCATAAATCAAGTGGAAGTGTGAAGCATAATAAGCAACAAAAAAAGAAAAAAAACCCAAATTACCTTTTCAATGTTAGACTCAGTAGATCGAAGAAACCGAACAACTGGGTTGCCATTCGGGTTGGCGATTGCGTACTTCAAGGTTGGGTCCGGTGATCTAGATTCAACAAAAGGCTTCGATGAAGTAGTAGTAGATGAAGCACTAGGGGATGATGCTTTCGATTCAGGGGACGATGAAGAAGAGCTTAACGAAGCATGTGGATTTGAAATTCGACTCCGAATCTGCAAAGAACGCTGGATAGGAAGTGGAAGCGAGGGTGGAGAGGTAGAGATTAAGGTGCGGAGGGCCATGGAAGAAGAGTTGGAGTTGGAGAGTGAGCTCTCGATAGTACTAATCGTTTTTCAACACATGGCGGGTGGCAACGGCAATTTGCTATAAAAGGCCAATAAAAGCGCGTGCGGCGCGTGCGAGAAGAATTTTATAATTTTTGGGACAAAAGTACAAGACGAAGCTACCACACATGTGATCACATGGGAACGAGAAATTCTTTTATGTAATGTCGCAACGTGACATGTGGTAAACTAATTGAATATGAACCGTTCGATTGGCATTAAAGTATCTCATGTCATGATTTCAACGGTACTTTTCTATTTAAGGGGATTGCTATACTCACTGATAGAGCCCATACTATTTTAGGTAGGATTTATGTGGAATTCATGGGTAGGTTGTATTGTTACTGTTTTAATAATAATTTAAAATTTTTTTATACATATATTTTTAATATTTTTTAAAATATTCTGTTAATATTAAATGTTTATTTTAAGAATAACATATTTCCATTTTTTTTTATTTAAAGATGTTTTTGAGTTTTTATATGCATAATATAGAATTTACCATTGACCAATTTATATTTTTAAGAGAAATTAAAAAAATTAATTAAAGTTATGCGGAGATAATTTTAAAATATAAGAAAGATTTATATGTTTTAAAATTTAAAAAATGCGTTAAAATTAACAAAATAAAATAAATGGAAATATTTTTAATTTCTTATATGAGTTAAAAAGCACAATATATGCTCCTACCCCACCTTTGACAGGCTCGTCCAATGAAAGAGTTGAGCTATTGTTAATTTATACTGAAAATTCATATTAATTTTACATATTTCTATGATATGATATTTCGTTATAAAAGATAACTAACTACTTTCAAGTTTCAAGCATTAATTTAAAAGACACATTTTGTAATATTAAGAATTATATCATTTCAACGGTATAAGTTTAAGCTCTTACTTTTATCATTGTTGTATCATTATTATGAAATAAAAAAAAAACTTACGACATCAATAATTATTTTGTAATAAATTAATTATAAAAAAGTGTAAATTATATAAAATTAATGATGCAAAGATAAGATTTCTGTCGATCATTTCTGCAAATGAAAACTTAGGCCAAATAAGCCTTTTTGCTCCATGAAAACCCATATAGGAGCCGAAGCACAAAACTGCTCCACGTCAAAGCAACCCAAGATCACTTACTTTTAATGAATGAACTTTGTAGTTTGGTGATAGTCAAGTTGTTATCAGAATTGAATGTAACTGAGTTCAAATTTAATGGGGAAAAAAAATCACTTACCTTTCCTAGAAGGTAGTGGCAAACTTCAGTACCAGTAAGAAAACTAGAATAAAAAACTGTTCCTTGACTTGATTCGAAAATTGCCAATATAACTATATTAGAGCCATATAAAAAAATATATTCTCAAAAGCTGTCAGTCCTTCTCGTATGGTGACACATTCTCATACATTCTTGGTCCGTGGAACATTGCATAGCTCGTTCCAGTCAACTACTCTAGAATATGTATATAGCTTTGCATTTTATTCTCCATACTCTCATTCTGTCTTCTGCATGAAAGCTCAGTTCTGAACTATTACATCGAAAAAAAGCAAGTTTATAATAGTTTATTCCGTTACGCGGAAATGAAGGGTATGCTACATTTATAGATGTTGAGATATAGTTTCTGGTTTACGATCATAGTTTGAGAGCTACATCAATGGAAAAGATGCCCATAATTGACTTGTTATTACCAATTTTTTGCTTGCTAGTTATAGATTCTGAGTTGGTAATTTGCTTAGCTTCTGATCGAGAAGTTCTCTTGGACTTCAAAACTGGGCTTGAAGATCCTGAAAATTTGCTATCTTCATGGAGGGGCAGCAACTGTTGTCAATGGCGCGGAATACGTTGTGAAAACAGTACAGGAGCAGTTGTCAGAATTGATCTCCACAACCCATATCCACTAAGGTTTGATTCTTCTCCTAGCAGCTATGGATTCTGGAACCTGAGTGTTCAGATAAGACCATCTCTGATGAATCTCAACTCACTAAGGCATTTAGACTTGAGTTTTAACACATTCAATGGCATACCAATACCCGAGTTCTTTGGATCACTGGAGAATCTGCAATATCTGAACCTGTCAAGTGCTGGTTTTAGTGGCACGGTTCCTCCCAATTTGGGAAACCTCTCTGGCTTGGAAATTCTTGATCTCGAGTTCTTGAGTTTAGATGTTGAAAATCTACAATGGGTAACTGGTCTTGTCTCTTTAGAACATCTTGCTATGAATGGAATTGACCTTTCATCGGTAACAGACTGGGTTGGTGCATTAAACCGGCTGCCCTCTTTGATTGAATTGCATCTTTCTTCCTGTAACCTGTTTGGTTATATTCCATCTCTTACATCAGTTAATTTTACTTCACTTGCTGTGATAGATCTTAGTTTTAACAGCTTCAGATCAAAGATACCAGATTGGCCTGTGAACATAACTAGCCTGCAATATATTGATGTAAGCTATAGTGGCTTGTATGGAAGAATACCACTTGGTTTAGGTGAGCTGCCAAATTTACAGTCGTTGGGTATAGGAGGCAATGACAATCTTACAGCAAGTTGCTCTCAGCTCTTCAGGAAAAGATGGGAAAAAATACAAGTTCTTAATTTAGGGTCTAATAAAATACATGGTAAACTTCCCTCATCTTGGGGAAACATGACTTCTCTCATTTACCTTTATCTTTTTTCCAATGCTGTTGAGGGTGGCATTCCAAGTTCCATTGGAAAACTCTGCAACTTTAATTTTTTTTGTTTGTCAAGAAATAACATGACAGGAAGTCTACCTGAGTTTCTTGAAGGAATAGAAAGCTGCCCTTCTAAAAATCCTCTGCCTAATCTGGAGAAATTGCAATTGAGCAACAACCAACTGGCTGGTAAAGTTCCAGATTGGTTAGGTCAACCAGAAAATCTTGTTGAACTTCATCTTGACTATAATCAGCTTGAAGGTCCTATCCCTACTTCCTTAGGGTCATTGCAAAATCTTACCACCTTGGGACTTGCAGGGAATAAACTCAATGGGACTTTCCCAGATAGTTTAGGACAACTTTCTTCATTGTCATTCTTGGATGTTTCTTCCAATCAGTTGACAGGCATAGTCTCTGAAGCCCATTTTTCAAAGCTAAGCAAGCTGAAGATCTTACACTTGTCCTCCAATTCATTCACCGTTAATGTCAGCTCCAAATGGATTCCTCCATTCCAAGTCCGGAATCTTGGTATGGGTTCATGCGTTTTGAGACCTTCATTTCCAGCTTGGCTCAAATCACAAAAGGAGGTAATGTTTCTAGACTTCTCAAATGCTCGCATTTCAGGTTCTGTACCAAACTGGTTTTTGGGATATCTCCTCTAATTTGTCGCTTATGAACATCTCCCATAATGAGTTACAAGGGCAGCTTCCAAATCCATTGCCTATAGCCTCATTTGCTGATGTTGATCTCAGACTCAATCAATCTGAAGGACCAATTCCCCTTACAGTAGTTGGAATTAAGCTGCTAGATCTCTCCCACAATCACTTTTCTGGTCCAATCCCTTGAAATATAAGCGAAAGCATGCCTTACTTGACTTTCTTATCTCTTTCTGATAATCACCTGTCTGGAGAAATACCAATGTCTATCGGAGTGATGTCTTCTCTTCTAGTAATTGATCTTTCAAGCAACAACTTCACTGGGATCCCTTCGAGCCTTGCAAATTGTTCTTTTTTGAATGCACTAGACCTTGGGAGCAACAGTTTGTCTGGGATGATTCCAAATTCCTTGGGGCAGTTGCAACAGCTACGATCACTGCACCTAAATGACAACCAGCTCTCTGGGAAGTTGCCATCATCTTTTATCAATTTATCCAATTTGGAAACCATGGATCTTGAAAACAATGGATTTTCAGGTGAAATTCCTGCATGGATTGGGGATGGCTTTTCATATCTTAGAATTATTAACTTAAGATCTAATGCATTCTCTGGAGAAATACCTTCGAAGCTCTCAAAACTAATTTCATTGCAGGTCCTTGACCTTGCAAAGAATGATTTGAGTGGCAGCATTCCAGCTAGCTTGGGTGATCTAAAAGCCATAGCTGAAGAGCAAAAAATAATCAGATATTTACTGTATGGGAAATATAGAGGTGTCTACTACGAAGAAAACTTGGTGGTGAATACAAAAGGCTAGTTTCAAAAGTACACCAAAACTCTTTCCCTTGTCACTAGCATAGACCTTTCTGCAAATAACTTGTCTGGGAAATTTCCCCAGGAAATAACAAAACTATCTGGTTTAATGGTTTTGAACCTGTCAAGAAACGATATAACTGGCAACATTCCTGAAAGCATATTAAATCTGCATCAATTATCATCCCTTGATCTCTCAAGTAATCAACTTTCTGGCACCATTCCTCCAAGCTTGTCTTCCTTATCATTTTTGGGCTACCTTAATTTGTCCAGCAACAATCTCTTGGGAGCCATCCCTTATGCAGATCACCTGACAACTTTTGAAGCATCTTCTTTTGCTGGGAATCCTGGTCTCTGTGAATCTCCCCTTCCTGTGAGGTGTCCAGATCCTGACAAGGGAGTGAGTATTGAGGAAACAAATGATGATGATGGGTTCATTGATAAGTGGTTTTACTTGAGTCTTGGATTGGGGTTTGATTCAGGGATTCTAGTTCCTTTTTTCATTTTAGCAATGAAGAGATCTTGGAGTGATGCCTACTTTGATTTTTTGGATGAAGTTGTTGATAGATTACCAGAGCTGATGCATAGAAGAAGAATTAATCATGGCCATAGGAACAAGCCTCATCACAGGCAGTAGTCTTGTTATTTGCATTTCTGATTTTATGTATCTGGTGTAATATTATGGCTTATCACATATAAACCATAGGGTAAGAAGTTCATTTAAAAATCAGAAAACGTTATGTGTTTTGTGATACTCTAATACTGTTGTAGGGGGGAAGCATACATGGTCATGCTAGGAATTTATTATTCTATACATACTAAGTTGACGTGGGAAGTGCTAAGTTAAGATCAGGGGCAAATCCTAGTTAAGAGAGATGTAACCTCCCAACCAAAAAAAAAAATTCTATGTAATTAATTTTTTTTAAAAATGATTTGTCCCCCCAAAAAAATGTGCCATGTAATTACTCTTTTAAAAAAATGATTTGCCCCCTCAAAATTTTTTAAAAATTAAATATAGCTCCCTCAAGATAGTTATCTTAAAATTAGTTCATAAAATTGTTATTAAGTCTATATTATATTTTGCATAAAAGGAAAATAAAAGAAGAAAAATAAGAAATAGGACAAATAGAGTATCATCAGGTGTACACGTCAAAAAAAGGAAAGAAAAGAAGGTGCTGAAGGGGAAACAACTCGTTGGAACAAAAAGTAAAATACGAAATAAAGAAAAAAGAGATGAGACCAAAATTGGTGATGTCTCGAAAGAGACATTAGCTTGGTAACAAAAACAACTCGACGTTGGTTCTCTTTGAAAGCTGTTGGCATCATCCCGTTAACGTGATCGTTGTTGCTCCTTATAATTCGACGAGTTCTTTTGATTCAATCTCGATCCTTGATTTTCGTGGATCACATCATAACTTTTATCCAAGTATTGTTATTTATGCAAAGTTTGCTTTTTCCTCATAAATATGTAGAAACTAACAATTTAATTAATAAGTCATTTACTCAACTTTTTATTTTCTTATTTATGCATATTTCCAAAAGTGAAGTTTATATAAATTGTATAGACACCTTTATTAATAATTGAAAATTTTTAGGATTCTTAAGTTTAAGTCAACCAACCAAAATTTTTCTCAATGGGTCATCATTTCCTCACAAACTAAGCACGTCTAATTTTTGGTGAGCTTAGTTTGCTATTTAAGGACCAATAAGAGTGGACTAATTATGAGTAATATTTAGTGTTATGTTTTGTGCTTTATTTTAGTTTTTATACGGAGAATGCTTCTTTGATCTTCGTAGGATGAATATAGTTGGTTACATTTTAGTACTAAGGATAGAGATGAAGTCTAATATTTTAGATACTCTTTCATATCAGTAATAAAATTTATATTATGAGTTTGATAAATTGAATGGTTTTTATTATTGAGTATTTTGATTATTTATATATCTCTCTTGATTTATTATGATTTTTGAATACATTAGATGCTTAATAAATTTTTGTGATATTCAAATTAATTTGTGAATGTTTTAACCATCAATTATTTATGCTTAATTTTCAGTAAAATATATTTTTGGATTTGGTGGTATCTTTTTGTTCTTTTCCAATAGATATAACATTTATGGTGAATCAAGATTAACTTAATATGTATTTTATCTTATGCAACAGAATTACAAAAACAAATGTTTTAATATATGATGGATTTTATTAAAGTATGAATGCCAAGTATTTCTTTCATTTTTTCACCTCTTTAATAATTTTATTCAAGGTCTATTCCTGCTTAAGATCGTTTAAGGAGGAACCTATCTCGATTGACGCTAAAATTAGTTTAGAAAAATTCTGACCATGTAACCAAAAAAAAAAATGACCAAGAAAAATTCATAGAATGTTGTATTAAAGATATTGAACTTTCACAACTCAGGCCATGTTTGGTAGCAGGATTCTTATAAGTTTCCTGGGAATCAGTAATTGGGAAACTTAGTTTCCCATGTTTGGTACCAAGAAAAAAGAAAATTTCCCAGGAATTCAAGATTCCTGGGAACAATTATTTAACAACATTCCTATAAAATTTTTCCCACATATAGGGGTGGGAATCTTAGTTTCCCATCCCATGGGAAAGTTTTTCAGGAAACGTGAAAGACTCATTTACCCCCCCCCCCACATAACCCTAAAACGCAGACCTTCGTGTTTTCTGCTACCAAATTCGCC
>JASKGM010000009.1:4306862-4317788 GCA_034509205.1 Ceratonia siliqua
GATACAAACTGCCTTAATAGATAGACTAACTAATGAAAAGTAGTCAAAGTAAATATATGAGAAGATCTACAGTACTACCACATGACATTTTTTACCAAAAACAACAAAGAAACGCCATTTAGCGCAATAGTGAAGCGCGGGTGCACCGTGCGACCATAACACCTAAATTATTTCCGTAGATATATTAATTTTTTACTAAGTTTCATCTCTAACATATTTACATGATTATTTTTATTAGTTTAATTTATCTATTTTAGGTAGACAATAGAATTTCTCATAGCAAGGATAGCATCACATCGCTAGGAAGCTGCAATTGCATATCCCCTTATAGTCTGGACATTGACCCAACATGCATAATCACTCGCCTATAAAATACACATGAATGAATAATGAAAACAGAGTAGGAGAAAAAGCAACAAATTATACTAGGATCATTTGAGACAAAATCTTACAATGTTGAACCAAGAAAGTGTTGCCACTTTAACAGAAAAGCAAATTCAGATTACATCATCCTCTGTTGGTCTTAGTATTCGACAGGGTAGGGGGTTCCTGTTTAATCGTACATGCAATTAAAAGCTAGAATCACGCTAGTAATATTTTAGAGTAAAACCCTTTTTTGGTCCCTCACATATACTTAAGTTTTGAATTTCATACCCAAAGATTAATTTTTCAAATTTATTATTAATTTTTCAAATTTATTACTCAACCCTTCAAAAGTTTTTCAATGTCATCCCTCCGTCCATTTCACTAACAAAATTGCATATGTGGCAAGTAAAAAATGACATGGATTAATGAATCCTGTTGACCTGGATTATTTTGCATACATACAGCATTCCTGGCAGCATAAAACACTTTACAATACACAGCGTTTTGAGTTTTTTTTTCTTCCTCTTAGCCATCAAACACAATGTTTTATGCTGCCGGGGATGTTTATGTGTGCAAAATAATCAAGGTCAGCAGGATTCATTCATTAATCCATGTCATTTTTTACCTGCTATGCGTGCAATTTTGTTAGTAAAATAGACAGCTATTGGACAGAGGGATGACATTGAACTACTTTTGAAGGGCTGAGTATTAAATTTGAAAAATTAATCTATTAAGTATAAAATTCAAATTTTGTATTTGTGAGAGACCCAAATAGGGTTTTATTCTATGTTTTAAAAGGGTCAGAGCAGCAACTCCCGTATCCCATATGCTAGTAGGCTAAGGAAAAGTTAGAATAATGCTTATACATTATAGCATATTTACCTTGAATTAGGTTAAAAGTGCTAGTGTTTCATTCACACATTAAGAGTAAGCAATGCCAAGACAATAAACAGCCAGAAAGTTGTAGTCTTATTGCGAAGGGCAAAATATGAATAGCATGACAAGAACTTATGCTGATCCCTCAATTAACTCAGGTATAGTAAGTAACTTAGAGCATATCACTACTTAAAAAGACAATATGTCTAGTCGTTTGATACCTCAAGTTGTTAGATACCACCACATAAACCCCATAAGCAACACCAGCTGATAATAGTCATACATCCTCAGCTTCAGCATCCAAAAAATTTATCAACTGTTTATTGGTTAATGCAGTTCAGTGCATTTGTCACACCTGAACCAACCTGAAAGGCATAGCTACCAGTCATGCCAATGTATATATTTATATGCATAAAGTACAAACCTATGACTAAAAGAAAAAACTTAAATTTGCAACCTGATTATATGGTCACTTTGAAGTCCACTACAAGATATTCCAGCAGCAGTTTTCTATTAATACCTATAAATGAAGAAAAATGAGATACAATCAAACAGGTAGAATCAGGTGAATGGGAAGAGTATAATAAGTAAAAGGTAATGGTACTGTGGAAGATGTCTTCAACATCAGCCAAGATGCTACTGCCAAGAAAGGCAGTTCAGAAAGGACTGTAGTAGTATTACTTGGAACCCTATGTACCTGTATACCCAATATGGTATAGTTCAAGAGAATTTTCCACTTAGACCTTAAAATCTTATTTAAGTTCTCCACTCAATTTGATGAGTTGTCTAAACTGTCTTCTATTATTATTATATATCTACACCTTCCAATTTACAGGTATTAGTCAAGTTTTGCATTTGGATGAATACTAATAATACAAATATGCAGCATAATCAATTTTAAATTAGTATGCCCAGGACACTATGCTAAAGCAGTGGTTCATCTCCTAATGAAATGAAAATCTACCTCATATTCAATAACCATAATTATCTTTATGTAACTGTTAACACAATTAATATGCAAAAGTATGACTTTTTTATTCTCATAGATAAGTAAATATGAAGGAAGAAAAGGAAAGTAATATCAAAAACACACAACAGCAGTACTATACCAAAACAAAAACTGGAAAAGGTAAGGACTTTGTCAACATAAATATTTCTTTTACTTTTGCATACAGAACTGTAGCAGTATAAAAAAATGTGACATTTCCATTTGCCGAGCAAGAGCTAGTTCAAAACTAGCAGAAAGATTTTGGTAGATACATCATCAAAATCCAGTAGAAGCTAAAAGGATTTTTTGATAAAATGCAAGGTGTTGAATTACCAGAGATATACCAGTCCCAGTTGCGAAGAGTTCTGTCCCAATTATACTGCTTATCAGATGGAAATGCTATAATATCTGACTTTTGAGAAACTGGCCGTTCGAGTTTCTTTCAACAATTAGATATATTGATACATCAAATTTGCTTCCAATCTCCATTGAATCTGTTTACAAACAAAAAAAAATGATTTCACCAATAATCTTTACAAGAACATAGACCCTCGTTAAATCTGTGAAACCGTGCTCGATCCCGCACAATAATCTCCCTATTATAAATCTTTGATATAATTTTGATCACGGCATGACAATCCACACATATTCTAAGGTTTTTTATAACTTGAATTGGGGTCCCATCAATTGTACTAATTAAACCATACGCCACAGCCAACTTCTCGCTGTGATAATTCAAAGCATTCTCCTTGTCCTCCTCCCCTATATCATGCAACACAAGATTAGTATCAGCTATATATCCATAGGCTTTAATCCTGAACCTGATCTCATCCAGCTTTGCATAAATCTCTGGGGACTTAGGGTGACTCTGATCACCATTTACAAACTTGTGCAAGTTACCTTCTACTTCCATGTAACTAAATCCTGGCACCTTCTTCACATCCCTATTTTTCATGGACTCTCTCACCCTCCCTACATCATCCCATCTCTGTTGGGCTGCATAAATATTTGATAACAACACAAAATCCCCACAAGTGATAGATCCCATCTCCACCAGCTTCTTTGATACCATCTCTGCCATTTCCACGTTCCCATAAGTCTTGCTGGCCCCAAGCAATGTCTGCCAAAGTACTACATCAGGAAGCATAGGCATAGAGTTTAAAATATCATAAGCCTCTTTGAGCCTTCCTGCTCGACCCAACAAATCAACTACACTCCCATAATGCTTAACATTAGGTTTCACCCTGGACCCCGCCATTGAATCAAACAATCTAACACCTTCTTCCACCAAGCCAGCATGGTTGCATGCACATAATGCAGCAAGATATGATACTGCATCTGCATACACTCCATCTAGAATCATTTGATCCAAAAGATCTAATGCCTTATATCCATCACCATTCATTGCAAATGCCATGATCATTGTATTCCATGTAATAACACTTTTCCTGCAACTCATTTTATTGAAGACCAAATAAGCTTTATCTACAAACCCACATTTTGCATACATATCAATAACTGCATTACAAACAATCACATTCATGTCTAGTTTCTCATCCACTATATACCCATGAATATTCTCGCCTTGTTTTAAAGCACCCAATTGCGAACAAGCAGAAAGTGCACCAAGAACAGTGACCTCATTGGGCTTCCAACCCTCCTCCTTCATAGTGTTAAACAAAGCTATAGCTTCATTGGGTCGACTCCCTTGTGCCAACCCAGAAATCAATGCGTTCCACGTGGCAATATCACGCATATGCATTTCATCAAACACCTTCCTTGCACCATCGAGATCACTCGTTTTAGCATACACATCCAGTAAAGTGGTCAGCAACAAAACATCAGCTTTAAACCCAAAACGCACAACCTGAGAATGTATCTGCGTGGCTTCGGAGAAAGCCAAAGCACGCGCGCATGCCTTCAGGACAAACGAGCATGTTAAAGCATCAACCTTTTGGGACCTGCGTGACATGGTGCGGTACCATGAGATGGCCTCTGTAGGCTGGGAGCTCCGGGCAAGGCCTCGAACAATAGCGTTCCAGTCATTGGTGGAAGGTGTTTGGATTTGCCCGAAAATGTCGCCGGCAAAAGAGAGGTTGCCGGCGGGGGAAACAGCGCAAAGCTCTAGGAGCTTGGTGCGGGAGGGGTGGAATTGGAATTGGCCAGTGGTGATGAGATGAGATTGTAGTTGCTTGATGTGGAAGAGAGAGGTGCATTTCTGTAACAACGAATCCAAGTGGTAGGCCATTCCATGGGATGAAGGAAGCGGGAAGATCAAATCAATTTAACTTCTTTATTTTCTGACTGACAGAAATGCCCTCGTGCCTCCATTCGAGTCGCTTAAAACCTCGGATCACTGTGTTTTTGCTTTTCTAAGGAGAAATTGGTGGATAACTCTCAAACGTAGGTATACTAAAGAATAGTCATGTCAATTGTCAAGTTTATGGAAAATTATTTATATATTAACGCATATTTTTTTTAATTATATTTTTTCTCTCTTAATTTATTAAAATTATAATTTTAAACTCATACTTTTATATTAAATAATATGATATTTCTAATTTCATTAAAGTTACAGTTTTAATTCATAATGAGTTATGATAAAATTAGAAAAAATAAAATTATAACCTTATTGTAATTTTGATAAAATTAAAAGAACTATATTGTTTATGATAAAATTAAGGAGACCAAAATTATAACTTTAACAAATTAAAAAAATAAAAAATGTAATTAATCCTTAATTTTGTTCATTTAAACAAAAATCTACTTAACTATGTTGGCAAAATCATAAGTACTAACATTTAGAAAATTCCACATTTTATAGTTCATCTGAATTTTTTCTATAAATATATCCTTGATAAATATTTAATACAACAAGCCGTATCACTTAATCCTGATCACAACGCACTTTAGTATTTCCTAAAATTTTATTTTTTAATATATAATTCGGTTCTTTTAGACAATTCTAAAACAATTCACTTGCTTCTTTCTTTCTTTTGTTACATGAAATGAAGTGGGGAATACAGGCTGGAACATACACATATGGGCTATTAGGTTTGGATAAAATACTTATCCTTATCATGAACTGTTGTCTCAATAATTGTCATTTGGGTATCATTCATTATAGTAGCATCTAACTTGCTAAAAAAAAACCAAGTTATAAAATAATTCTCGAAACCTTTGTGTAAGCAGTGTATATAAGAGTTTGAAATTTTTTATTATTTCACTCTTCTTTTGTCTTGAGTACATGAATGGTGTGATAGGCACTGTCTATCCAAGGAAATTTTTTTTTGTTGCATTAACTCAATCTATGTAGACTCACCCAATCAATAAGTGTCATGTGTGAAGCCCACCAAAATTATATTTGGCATTCTTTGATTGACTAAGTTTACATAAACCCAACTCATACAAGAATGTCTCCAACAAAAATCCATAGTTCTCTTCCTTTTGCCAATGTTTCTGTGTTTGTTTCCTTCTTCCCTTGCCTCACGCATTCAATGCCCACTTGTGTAGTTGTGTTTGGTCCAATATAATATCAAAAGTATCCACAATGAACAAATTAATTGAACAGTTATAGTTAAGTGGAAAAGAATGTAAGTCTGTGACATGATGTCTTTTTTTTTTTTTTTCTTAATGTTACTCAATGCTCCAAAATAAAAACAAATTTGAAGAGTGGTTCGGTTGTGTAAAGAAAGATGATGGTTTCTGCAAAAATATAACAGAAACAAAGAGATTAATAACAGGAAGATAGAGGAGAGGAAGCAACAGCGATATCAAACAGCCACATATTTGTTTCCTTTCATTTTCATTTCAACAGACATACACACACACTAACACAATCCACCAATTGTAGGACGTCTAACAAAAATGACACTCAACTTCAAGCTGCAACTTCTGCAAGTTATGAATAGATGATCAAATGTTAACATTGACCACTAGTGATGATAATATCTGGAGACTCATGGCGCTTGTAGAGCTCCGTTATTGATAAATGTACAACCAGCTTGATATGAAAGGAAGTAAAAATAAAGACAACAACAACATACAGGGAACGAACTTGCAATTCCAACAACGAAGCAGTTACTGCAAGATTTGGCCTAATTGATTTCTCATGACAATATCTTGTCATGTATTGTATTTCTAATTGAAAAACCAGCATGCCTAATCTCGTATCTTCTGGACTCCAACCCATCGAGCATAATCCACCCACCTATTCACAGAATATATGTAACGAATAAAAAAGAAGAGAATGCAGTAAATTACAAGAAGACAAACTGAGAGTTCAATCAAGAATCTTACAACAGTGAGCCCAAGAAAGTATTGCCAGTTCTAACAGCAAAACATATTGCACTCAGTATAAGCTTATGTTGGTGTAGCAAGGGTTCTAGAATCCGTTGTTCAATTATTCCTGCAAGTACTTGGTACCTGATAGACAACAAAGACAAACCTTCATTAGATTCTGCACATACAAGTAGAGAAGAATCTATAACTTCTAGCTTCATCTTTGCGAGGATGTGGTATTGTGGTTGCCAAATCCCTTTCATCTCCACGGCAAAGATGGGCCTTTATCCCTTTTGCTTTTCGTTGATATATTGATAATAAAGCATGGCTGTTAACATTACTGGAGACTATCTAGGTCATGATATTTAGGGCATGGATGAAGTCAGAGGACAAGAAAGGGTCCCTCGCTGAACCTACGTGAAGCATCCTTATAATGGTGTATTCTATTTCCAAAATTAGTCTGACATAATTTTTGTCATGACGCTACATGCTGGGAAAACGTTCTTAGGCAAATAGGTATTAGTTGCACAGAAACATTAGTTCCAACGTCCAACACAATTTTTCTTTCCAGCCATAGACACACATATAATGATTAGATATCATAATTTTATCATGAAAAACTTTCCAAGGCAATTGTATTAGCTGCATAGATGTGAATGTAACTATTAAACCTTATACTCCAAATGATATTTTACATTCCCCAGTATATTCCTAAACATATACCAGATAATAAGGACTTATGTGCAAAATCTTCTAGCTTCAAGTGTCTTCATTCTTCCAACATCATTCTTGTTAAGGTTTCCTAGTCAAAAGTTTTAGCTGTTTAGAGGATAAACTATTACTTAACCAAGGGTGAAATACCACCTCTAGCCTTACCATCTTTGTAGCTTTTTTATCAGGCCTTAAAGAAACTGCATACGGACAAGTCAATTGAAAAGCAGCCGTAATTTGGGAACTAAAATTGATTTGGGTTGTTAAGACTGTGAAGAAGAACATATTTTTAGGGTTTATTTTGAAGATATATGTTCAGTTATTCTTTTAGTAGAATTAAGATACTTGTAAGAATAGGATTTATTGTAATTACTGAGAACTCCAATGTTAGTATTAGAAAGAGTTTGATTATACGTGCATTTGAACTGCTTGTTCTATTTCCTTGTTGAATAAATCTCTCGGTTATCAAAGAAAGATGGGTGAACAAGAAAAAGAGCATTGTGACAAAGCTTGCTTATTATATGTTGCAATCTTTCTACTGGACAACAACAGCAAATATCTCCTAGCCCCCATATGTTAGCACACTGTAACAATCATGACAAATCTATAATGGTATTTCAGTAGGGTAGCACATCCACGTCAAATTAGCTTAGCAGTGCTGGTATTTCATTCATAACATCAAGAGTATGCAATGACACAGAAAACATATTGCCCAGAAAGTCAGTTTGACTACAAAATGTCATACATGGTCATTGGCTAAAATTACACTATGTTCTCAATTAACTCATGACATTAACTATCTTAGAGTGCATTCAGCCATTCACAGCCTGGCATGTTTTCTTGAATAGGATTTCCAACGTCAAAAATAAATAATAAATTAGTAGAAAATTGGAGTAAAAAGTATTTACAATAGATTGTTTTAAAAAATGGCATACCTTAAGTTGCTAGATACTGCCATGTAAACCCCATATGCAACACTGGTTGATACTATTGGTACATCCTCAGCCTCAGCAGCAAAAGATTTATCAACAATCTTCCGTGCATTGATCAATGCATTTGTTACACCCGTACCAACCTGAAAAGGCACTGCTACCAGTCACGCCACCAATGCAATTTATATTTTCATTCGCACCCATGTATACAATACACACCAATCACATGACAAGATAGATCCTTGGCTAGTGACTAGATCATATGCCTCACATTGAAGTTCGCCACAAGATATGCAAGGAAAATTTTCTAATTATAAAAGTAAATGAAGAATGCCATACAGTTAAACAGATAGAATCAGCCAAGCAGGAAGAGCCTAAGTTTTAGTATTGTGGATGACATCCAATGGCAGCGTCACAGCTGCCGGTTTGGAAAGTTGTATACCCGTATGCACCATATGGACAATATGGTCTAGAGGAACAAGAGTCCCCAAAATGGAGACGTCTCTTCAATAAGATTTTAATTTTTAATATATTATGTCTATTCAATTTGTTGATGTATCTAAACTGTTTCTTTTTATTCTTTTTATCTTCCATATCCTCTAAACTTTGGGCGATCTAGTTCATAGGGAATCTGGCTGTATGCTTTTCATATATGCACTATGCACAAACTAATATTAACATGATAAACACAATGAAGTAGGGAGGAGCAAGCCATTTCCAATTGAAATGACAATGTTCCTGTCTTGAATAACAAATTTTAGTCTCATAATCAAAGCAATGAAAACAGTGCAATAAATGCCAACTTCTTTTTTATTAGTGTAACATAACAAGGATAAATAAGGCAACAACTTATGCATACAGAATGTTTACTACTACGTAGTAAAAATTTGTCAAACATGACTGATTCTATTATTTTGAAAATCAGAATAGTAGCAGCCAAAGAAAATGGAATGGCATTTGCAAGGACCAGGAGCAAGTTCCACAGTGACAGAGATTTTAAGATAAGTAATAAAAAACTAGAACAAACTAGAAATTGTAAGCATGTAAGGTGTTGAATTACCAGCGATGCACCAGTCCCAACTGCAAATAGCTTTGCCCCGTTACGCTGCACAAGAGATGGAAATGCTAAAAACACTCACTTGGGACAAAATAATAGTATGAATTTCTTTAAATGATTTAAAACATACCGCTATAGCACCTATTCTTTGTAAAAGAGAATACGATGTTCCAACCAAAGCCACCTGTTGACAAAATAAAAAATAATCATTGTAAAATTCATATCATATCTAGTATCTGCACTCAAATTGCTTATAAAAATAAAAATAACGA
The DNA here is from genome assembly GCA_034509205.1 of Ceratonia siliqua. Classification (NCBI taxonomy): domain Eukaryota; kingdom Viridiplantae; phylum Streptophyta; class Magnoliopsida; order Fabales; family Fabaceae; genus Ceratonia; species Ceratonia siliqua. Next base: position 4,316,346 of record JASKGM010000009.1, read on the forward strand.
ATATTACCAAAAATAAATTAAATAAAATAAAGAAAAAGTAAAGCTTTTAAAGAACAATGTCAACCTGAAAAGCATTTTCAGGACAGCCGTAGAAGAATTTAGCAATAGGTCCAGCACTAACTGCTAGAGGTGGTCGGAGAGAAACAGTGGGAGCAGGAAGCCACACAAGCATAAAATCTGCTACAATGGCCATTACCTATTGTAAATTAAATAACTGAATTAGATGAACCCTAATATGTTGCATAACGAAACAGGACAAACTGAGTTCTTCAGAGACCTTCGTGCTAAAAGAAACATTTATTAATACAAATGAGAAAACGTGATACTAAGCAGCTTCTGGGAACAAAGGATAAATAATGCAGATTGACTTTCGATGGAGCAGACACAAATTGCCCATATTCTTCTCTGTTACTTGTTGGGCCCACAAAAAAAACAGAGTATCCATTGTTGTTAACAAACAAAACTCAATTAAAATGTAGTGAAGATTTTCTGACACAGTACAAGTAGTTTATTTTACAATTATTAATATTTATATATGAGCACTTATGTCTCTCACAATTGTTTTTGGTTCCTTTTGGGTAAGCATCTTCATAAATACTTCTAAAATGAAATTAGAACAGGCAATTTCATCCTTATAAGTTCTCCATTTGTCCACTAATCAGTGTAGTCTGACAACCTACACTTCCTGAATTCATGCAAAGAACAATTGTTAGAGTCGAAATAAAGGAATAAGTAGTTGCCATTAAATATATGATGTAAATGAGCATGGCTTGTAATCTAAATTCAACTTATCAAACTTAAAACATTATGCACGTGTGTTCAATTTGTCACATTTAAGGATGAAAAGAGAAATCTCAGAAGATTGTGTTAAAATTTTTGAAAAAGGGAAAATCCAAAACTGAAAGATATGAATCTGATGCATTTTACAACGTTCAGCAAACCTCAAGCTTAACGGGGTAATGAAGGACCTTTAAAGTTCACTTAATGTCAAAATGAACAAGCACGCCCCTCAGGGATACAGATCAATTAGCAATTAATTCTGTGTATAAGAAGCATACCACGAACTCTCCTAATTCAATCAGAAATTTACGTAAGCCGAGGACATTCTTCAATACATGTATCCATCAGTAACTGCTCCAGCATGTACCCATCAAACCTCATTCATAACTTTCATTTTGGCAGTGAAAGGGAGAAGCATGCATATGACATGCTGAACTGTCCAAGCATATAACTCATTTCTAATGATTAAATGGCACAACATTACTAAGCACTGGAAGTAACCTGTCCAAAATGGTGCTTATAGTTTTACCAATGTTTTCTACTCCAACCCTGTTGTTACACTTGGTCCAGTTTGGCATTCAAAACCACTAGAAAAGCTAGACAGGAGGCATTCTTTTTTGTGTGTGTGGGTGGGGGGGGGGGGGGGGGGTGCTCGCATATCCT
>JASKGM010000009.1:4323865-4345836 GCA_034509205.1 Ceratonia siliqua
GTAGATTAAAGACCAGCATGATAGTTGCCTAACAGACATCATCTACTTCATTAGAAAATAATTCAGAACGTGCAATCCAACAGGAAAACAACAAATCCATACTGAGTTTCAATAATATTGAGCACATGCCAATTGACAATAATCAAATCTCAAAGCTTAATCTAGAACTCAGAATTACATTCCTCAAATCAGAGTTCATCCTATACAACCTATCATAAATTAAACAATGATAAACACCCTTTCTAGGATTCCCCACTGCTTCAACCTTGCAATTCCCTTTAACTCCGTTCCCCTCCTCTCGGTTTCTTTTCCTTTTCTACTCCCCCTCCTTCTAATGTTGGCTCTGTTGGCTTTATATATGCGAAAAGAGACCAAATCCCTTGAAAGCAGCTGCTGGGTATCAACCGGTATCAAAGTCTGTCGCGCATGGATACCGCAAGTCGCGGCTTGTGCAGGGAGGCAGGGGAACAAGTGAGGCAGAGCACGGGGTTGCCATCCCTTGTCGCGCATGGGACCGTCACGAAGGGCAGGCATACTGCGGAGAATCAGAGCCGAATAGGGGCACAGCAAAAGAAAGCAGAGATAAAGGAGAAGCTAAGATGAAGTGGGGACCAGAAAGAGGATTAGGATTCAGAGGGGTGAGGGACCATTTCGCGGGGTCTGGTGAAAGGCAAAGAATGAAAGTGATGGAGGATAACCGTGTTGGGCTGGTGGATATGGGCAAGCGTATTGGGTTGAGGGTATAGGGAGTTGGGCTGATTCTTTTGGGCTCCAAAACATGTTGGGCTGGTCCATTAAGTTAGGTTCCAATTTTGGGCTGACTATTTTGGTTCATTGGGCTCTCTTTTTATTTTGTTTTGTTTTGCTTTATTTTATTTATTTATTTTTTAATTCTTCTTTTCTCTTTTTAATATATATTTTTATTTATTTTTAGTTTTTATTTTTATTTATTTTATTTCAGTGCTTGAACAAAATTCAGTTCTTGCATTATTGATAGGTGTTAATTGGAACACCCTAGTCGGCTTTTATGATGCCTCAATACCAAATAGAAATTTGAGTGACATGAAGCATATGTGATACCTTATTATAATCCTCTCAAATTTAAACTCTATTTATATAAACATATACTATATTTTGAGTTTAAATTTTTTAGACATTGAATTCACTTGATTCATAATTTACTCAAACAAAATATGCAAGTAAAAGATACAACGAAAAAGAAAGATAAATTTTATAAAACACCATATAAAATATTAACTAAAAAAATTATAAAAATCACGTGTTTTAAAATTTTCATATAGATATTTGTTTGATAAAAATGAAAAACAAAATATTAGTGTAATTTTTAAAGAAAAAAATTGAATATTATTAAGTATAATTTAATTTCCAGCTTTTTTCTTTTTCTTTTTTCCTGTTTAATGTTTTGGCTGAGTAAATTTCTTTTAAAACTGCATATATATGTATATATCAATTACTCTCTGAATTATCTTTTTTTCCATCTAAATTATTATCTACGACTCTAGACCCTAGTTAAGGTCATTAATCTAATGGGCTTCACTAGACGATAAGGCTTCTTATCTCCTCTTTTATATGGATAGCTAGCGTTAGCAACCAGGTTTGCTTCCCGAAGGTCACTGCTCGGTCATGGCAACTTGTACCACACCTTCATCCCTCATGCTAACGCATGCTACCTCCTCCGTGCACCCACAAGACCTCTCTCCCTCGCTTCGTTGCTTCAATCCCAAGCCTCTCTTTAGAGCTTTCTCTCTCTATCCTTTAGTTTTAAAGTCTAGAGGAAGAAACCCAAGCAAGGGGTTCGATGTGAGTTTGAAGAAAGAAGCTAAGCCAAGGTCTTATCATGTAGTTGCGGCTGCTTTGGCTACGGAGGCCGAGGCCAAGGTCGCTGAGGGTGTGGAAGAGGAGGGAGTGGAGGGTGGTGATGGGTCCCTAACGAATACAATTACCACGCCCAAGCCCAAGCCCAAGAAAGGGAAGGCTGCATTGCCTCTCAAGAGAGACAGGGTAAGTGCAAAACCTTTTCCTGATGTTAATTGTATTGAATAAAGGGCTTTCTGAGTGACTTGATTGTTGGGTTTTGCTTGGTTTAGGTTTCAATTACCGCTATGGGATTTCTGTTTTAGAAATTATTGGCCCTTTATAGAGAATTGTATGCTTAATGTTTTTCCTCTTGCTTTTTTTCCTTTTCCTTTTAATTTTAATTATATGTATACATTTTTACTTTTCTTCTATTTTTGTATAAGAATTTCGGCTAGTTCATATTCTTCTTCCCGTGCAGGCAGTGTATAGGTGCTACTTGTCGTTCCACGAATAATGGGCACTCCTTGACTACTACCTAAACTTGTTTTTTGGTAGTTTGACTATTTGATATTGTCTCTAAGAGGAGGACTATTATTGTCTTTCTTCTATTTCACATCCTCTTAAGTGGCTAATGACTACAAATGAATGGAGGTATAGGGTGTATCTGAATGTCCTGCGTTCATTTGGTTAGCATATGATAGTTTCCACGAACTGTTTACACAATCACTTATTAAACTGAAGTCATTTATTACTGTCATTTGAGCTAAGCTAACAGTTTAATTGTTCTTTGATGGACCAATGCTAGTTAGTGGACTGTGGAATATACTTTTAAATATTTGTGAAATTTCGAAAATGTAAAATTTCTGTGCCAAGGCAATAGTTATTTGTGAGTAGTAAGTTATAGTCCCATGGTAGCAGCGGTAAAACCATAAAAGTTGCTATCATGGTTAAAATTAAAATAGAGGCAAAGTATCAGATTTTCATCTTTCCATTATAACATATTTCTCCTTTAATGATTTCTTCAGCCAAAGTTGTGTTTATAGAGTGAATTTTGCTTTTTAAATTATTTATTTTTTTGATGCATTATATAGGTTTATAAATTCACTCCTCAACTTGAAGGAAAACAAAAACACATGTATCATATTTGGTCGTGTCAATGCAAGTGTTTTACCTGATTGGTCATTAACTCATTATTTTATGCTGTTAATTTGGCTGTTTTAAGTTTATGTGCTTCATGAGTTTCTTCCTGTAGTGACAATCTAATTCTTAAAAGAAATCCTATTGGTTTCCTAAGACTGATGTAGTTGTTTGGGTCATTTAATTTGTCATACCTGCTATTATGCTTTATTCCCCCAAGATTTATTTTAAGATTAATTGTTTTTATATCTCACCAGACGAGATCTAAGAGGTTCCTGGAAATTCAAAAATTGAGGGAGAATAAAAAAGAGTACGACATGAAGACAGCAATATCTTTGCTTAAAGAAACAGCAAATACAAAGTTTGTTGAAACAGTGGAAGCCCATTTTCGCCTCAACATTGACCCTAAATATAATGATCAACAGTTAAGAGCAACAGTAAGTTTCATGCCTTTTGCTTGATATTTGGTATACACAAGTACATTGAAAACTTGAGTAATCAATTTTGCAATACATGCAAAGATCTGTGTCCGTCATCCACTTTTCTGTAACAGGTAAGTCTGCCCAAGGGAACTGGAAAGACCGTTAAAGTGGCTGTTCTTACTCAAGGTACTTGTGCTTCTCAATCCTGGTTCTCACTTTTACCTAATTCCAAATCTCTATGTCAAGCAGAAATGCACTTTCTTATAGAGCGTGAATGAAAGGAAATGTATCTGTCACATAAACTCGCAACTGGGATGGGCATGATATGGATTTTCTTTCTTGAATTGGTGGGCATTGTATTGTGCAGGAATTAACCAGAAGTTTCTGTGTTATTGCATACAAGGAAAGGTCATATCATTTTTTATTTGTATTTTATAATTTATTAATATCTGATAATGTCCACAAAACATCTGCAGAAAGACTTTTCTGAGCAACTTTTTATATTTTTTCGTGCATTAAATTTTAATTGAGAGTTGGAACTATTCCATTCCTGAATGAACTGTGAGTTGATATGGTTGTGTACTTGTGTATAAATCCCATTTTGTATCCATTTGTGCACATAACTACAAGTTTATGAGGGCAAAAGATTATCCCTTTTTGATATGATCCTATTAATTTTACATATTCTTAAATCCTATTTAAGAAACGTCTTCCCTTCTAAAAAATTCTTCTTTTAACCACAAACAAGTCTTCTTCTAGCAGTATGCCATTTGCTTTTGAACCTTAAGTCCATGGATCTTCTCCTGTGCATCATCATCATGTCTTTAAGATAAGTTGGCTATCTATTTACTTTGAATCAAGTCAAAATGTGCTCCTGTGTGAGTGATGGGTCATTTGAGCCTGTACTAGGTAAGAAATTTTGGAGGGTTTTAGTCATCTCCATTTTTCTTCTGGAATTAAAATTGATTGGGAATAGTTTGTGCTCAATAAAATAGGTGGACACTGGATTTGCTGATCTCAATCTGTTCCATTTATTCCTAAACCTAATTAATTGTCTGCAATTTGAATTTTTTTGTGTTACTTAGATTATTTGTATGTCAAACCCACTAGACTGATAGTGTTTGGAGAGTATCATTTTGTCAATTTATATGATTACTTTACCTTCTATTGGTAATAATCCAAGGAAAAGCATTACAATTCACTCTTTCTGTTTCTTGTTTCTAGAAGCATCCACTAGTTCGGTGCTTGTATTTTACTTGTTGGTGATCTGGGTCTGAACAGGTATTACAACTTAGCTTGTTTAAGGCATAACTAATCCTCATCGTGCATCACAATGTTGAGGTTCCACAAAACACTAATCCACTTAATTCATTAAAAAAAAAGGCCAAATTTCCCATTAATATAACCTGTACAGGTCTACCTGGTCAGATTCAACCCATTTTTATTTTTGGTGTCTCTTAAGTAACCTACACGGAATCCAGTATCCTTTATCATGTGGTTTTCATGGTAGGCATTGAAACCCTGCTATTCATTTTTTTTTTCCTATTGTAAACTTTTTCGTTAGTATTAAACATCCAAATATTTTTGTGGTATCTAAACAAGACTATGCATAGAAGTTAAACTAGACATAACCATATCATCATTCCTTTAAAGTTTTACAAAATATTTGAAAATATATTCAATTCTTGAATTAAAATTAATGGATGGGATGGCAACCACACATCATTTATGGGTGAATGGGTGAATCGGGCATCTGCTCTAATGACTTGTTAATGGGCCTGGTGGGTTTTCCAAAGGGAATCAAATGGGTAAAAGGTTAATTATCATCCTACCAATTACAGTGTATGCATAACACGTGTAATCAATCTAATTGCTACCCATAATTTAATAACCAATTATTGTTGCTTTGGCTCTTCTAATTGAAAGATTATTTCCTAGGTGAAAAGTTCGATGAAGCAAAAAATGCTGGAGCTGATTTGGTGGGTGGAGAGGACTTGATAGAACAGATAAAAGGAGGATTCATGGAATTTGATAAATTAATTGCTTCTCCAGATATGATGCCTAAGGTGTTGCTCTGATTGTCTTGTTCTAATTAGTGTTTCAGTTCTGTTTCATTTTTTGATATGCTTTGTTAGTATATTTTAAAGAACCCGTAGATTAATGTAGAGTCTTGAATCTTAATAAGTGATTGAAAGACTTGGTCAATTAAATTATTTGCAAATCAGTTTCTCCTAATGTAAATTGAAAATCACCTTTTATGTGGTTATTGAATTTAGTATTGAGTAATAGTGTAGAAACGACTTTGTTCATAATTATTCTTTTGATATATGTGGCATTAATAATCTTTTACGAATGAAAACTATAATTTGAAGGCTTGATATGAGATGCAACCCAAGTGGTTCTTTCTTTGCATATCAAGGAGCTTTTGATAAGATGCATTTGTCTGCTCCACATTATATTTTGGTAATTTGAGTATAGATTAATTGTGGATTTTCTTTCTCTTGGAAGCTACTATGACTAATTCTTTGCATATTTTGACTTGATCACTTGGTCAATAAGTGTGGATTGTTAAAGTTCGTTATTTATGGTGGAATTCTGCTAATTGTTGATATTGCATGTATCAGGTTGCTAGCCTAGGGAAAATTCTGGGGCCAAGAGGACTGATGCCAAATCCGAAAGCTGGCACTGTAACAGCCAATATTCCTCAGGTGTATTATCAACTTATTTCTTTCTTTCTAAGTTCACTACACTATTGCACATGATTGCAGAGTTCTAAGATAAGTATCTTACTTTCTTTTTGTTTTTTGTTTTTCCTTTTGGAGAGGAGTGGAAGAGAAATTTTAACAGCTTTGAAATCGTTTCACTTGTGACAAGGAAGCAAGTTCTTTGTTTTACAAAAGTTCTGCACTCAGCTAACTGGAATCCCTTAACTGTCATTTATGCAGGCTATAGCAGAATTCAAGCAAGGCAAGGTTGAATACAGGGCAGATAAAACTGGAATTGTTCACTTACCTTTTGGAAAAGCTGATTTTTCCGAAGAGGACCTTCTTGTAAACTTGATTGCTGCAGTAGTACGTTCTTCTTCCCTGATCTTCCTGTCCAAATGCATTTCACTCAAAAACAGACTATTAAGTCATTGTCATAATTTTACAGAAATCAATTGAGGCAAATAAACCATCTGGTGCTAAAGGGGTGTACTGGAAAAGTGCACACATATGCTCATCAATGGGGCCTTCTATCAGATTAAATATCAAGGAGATGCTTGATTACAGGCTTCCATCAAATCAGTGAAGAACAGTACACCTGTAAATGCTTGTTTTTTATTCATTTAATCAGCTTTCTGGGTGCCTCTGTCAGATCTTTCCAAATATTTATATAGTCAAAGATGGTAGGGAAGTTATATGTAGGGATGAACAGGGAAATGGTTTGGTTGTTATATCTGCCCCAAAAGTATGCACGTTGGACACTACATGGTCTTTGACCGCGGCTGAGGATAACCTTGTATTAGTGGTGTAATCAACACTAATTTAATTATTTATTTTTTGTTTCGCTATTATAAATTTCCAATTCTATGTGTGATAAGTAGGCTTCGTGCTTGAGGTGCTTCTACTATTTTGTTCATTGTACTTGTTGCATCTGGTGGGAGCGACTTGCAATGTATGAAGCTATATTCATTAATATTAATAAGGATCCAGATGTTTTAAAGACATGATCGAATGTTCAATGGACGGTCATGATTAAAAAAAAAGAATTTAAAAAAATATAAAAATGTATGAAAAATTATGATTGTTCATTTTTTGAAAGGACGATCGAAATTTAACAGAAGGTTATGTCGAATGTGACATGACTAGATTAGGATTCTATATTTATATACTAATATTTGTACTGTTAATCCAGATTAAGTTTTATTTTATATAAATATCATGCTCTAAATCTAGGAGCGTGATTGGCGTATGGAGCCACCTGATAATTAGGGGTGTCAATTAGGGCCAACTCGCCAACTTTTGACGCGCCGGGCCGAAACGAGTCGGGCCTAAAAAATCTTTTTACTAAAAGAGCTTAAAAAATTCAATTCAGCCCTAACACTACAGGGGGTTAAAAGGATCTTAACGGATCATAACATTAAAAAATTAAAAATATTATAATTATGTAAATTTTTATATATAATAAAAAAATTAATCCATCATAAACTTAATCTCTAAAAAAAATTCAAAACAATAGCATAAAATTAAAATTAAAATGATTAACTAATCATTCTCAATAATTATATTTGAATCTTACTTAGATAAATTTGATATAATTGTTAAGTTGTCATCTTCTTCTTCATCTACAAAGCATAAATTATGATAAAAGTTAATAATAAATATGAAAATAAAGAAAATTAAACAAGTTTATCATTATGAACAAAATCATGCAACCAATCACGTATATATGTGCAAAAATATTAAAAGCCGATTAATTAATCACGGTAGTGATTAAAATACTTAATAGATTACATGACATCCTTGATAATTTTAAAAATTGATATTTATGATCCTTCTAATATTATAAAATATATAAATCTTTAAAAAAATGAATTTCAAGTTTTGGCTCATCTAAATAAATATATTATTGAGACTTCTCATTATTTTTCACATATTGGCTTTCAAATAATGCATACTCCTATTAGTCCTCTATCATTTCAAGCACAATGATAAAAAAAATTCAATTAACCAATTAGTTATATAACTTATATTAGATGTTATTTAAAAGAAAACATAAATTAAAATATATAAAGACTTAAAAAATTAAAAATTTACATCAAATACATCCTTCAATAAACACTCAAATTTTCATACTTGCATGAAATAAGTTGGAAGCGGGAAATAAAAAATGAAACTTAAAAATGAAGAGGTTTTGTAAAAAAAAAAAAAAGCCCTTATAGGGCTAACCCGACCCGTCAATAGTTGAGCCCTGTAAGACCGGGTCTTAAATGAGCCAGGCCAAAAACGACCATGATTTTTTAGGGTCTATTTTTTTGTCTCTCAACCTGCCTTAACCCTTGTTGGTCCGTCGGGCCCGACCCTAATTGACACCCCTATTGGCAACCTACCAGCCTACTCTATGACTCCATGCAGTGCAACTCAAAATAATTCAAATTAAATTCAAGTCAATTTATAAACCAAGTATACAAGGTTATAGATTTTAAATATGAAATTTGTCATGTTAATTCTATATAAAGTTGGACAAAGTTTTTCTTGAAATACAGACATTTCAGGGTATAATCTACAGCCAAAAATGGATGGATAATTTCACCACACAGAATTCTATAGCCTCAAGGACATAAGATAAGAGATAATATTAGCAAGTAATAAAAATAATTTATATTTACATGACATAACCAAAACACCAAAATAACCCGATGCATTTCCTAGCCAATATGTCCAAATGCCTTTTCAAAACATCCTACCGACAAGAAAAATGTCTACCATAGCTAGTTGGCAAGCTCAGCAAAATATGGAGGCTTAAAAGATTTAACACCTGCAGCTTAATCTAAAAAGTAAAAGGAAAGAAGAGAGTCACAAAGACTCAATGAGATGAAATTTCATACCAATCCTACACATAAAAGCCACATGATAATTGTAGAAATATAAAATTTAGAAAGGGAATTAACAAGTAAAAAGGGCTTTAGGAAATTAATTCACAACAAAGGAACATTTCATAATTTGGAAATCAAGATCATTTCATAGGAAGATAAGTTTGAATGATATAATTAAAATTCTTAAACAATTATATGAAGTTCCTTGAATTATATATATATATATATATAATGAGAATGAAAGTCATAAAAATAGACTTGTCAATGTAAATACATAAAACATAAAATTATAAAGAGTTAAATAAATTTTAAAATATAAGGGGAAGATGGATTCAACAGTTCTTTTCATAGGTAATTATTTCTTATGAAACAATATATCACATGCATTCAAAATAATCTCACGTATGGAATAATTCACATGCCCGTTCCAATGGCCTACCTTATACATTTCATAAATAGTCCATGGACAAATAAATGCTAGATGGACTTAGGGTTATTCTATGGAAGCATCAAAGATCCACCAAAAACTTTGCTTATCAATGAGTTTATATTACCATGCATTTACAAATAATTTAAACATACAATATTACAAATTTACAATACTTTTCTATAAGGACAACATCATTAGAAATTTTATTTCAATAACATAATTAAACATTCAGAAGTTCATATAATTGAAGTTCATTCCCAATCATTCTAAAATCACTTTGCATGACAATATTTTCATAAAAATAAGATTGTTGGCATAAAAGGGTAATTAATATAACTGCAAGATTAGTAAGGAACATATTTAAAATTTTCTTTTGGCAAAAAAAAAAATAATTAATATAGTTTAAAAACCATCATAAAAATAATTTCATATGGTTCCATATGTATAGTCAAGGTAAAAGCTCAATGCACAACACCCCTCATGAGAATTTATGCCACACCATGATAAGCGAAAAGGAATTTTAATTATCTTAAGCTAAACCCCAATTTTCCAGATTTCATTGGTTGCAAACAAGCAAGCTTTAAATTCCTAATCTGTTGAAATGAATTTGAGCTATGCTAAAGCCATTGTCAAGGAGGATATTAATAGTAGAAAATTTTAACCCCTAAAGATCAAGACACTTAACAATAAACCAAGAAGAACAAACCCCCAAAAACAGAAATTGTGGGCATTGTGAAATGAGAAAAACTGAGAAATTCCCACAAAAACCCTACTAATATTTTCGGGCTACTGGAACTCCCGTCTCTTCACATTGGTTCACAATTTTTCTGCTACATTTGGTGATTGGGAGCTGCTGTACACTGCAATCAGTCAGTTGCTGTAACTGGGCGAATGGTTAGCGAAAAGAGCAGCTGAGACAAAGAGAGCTGGGAAGAGAGTGGCAATTTAGTGCATAAAAACCAGAAATGGATGGGGACGAGGTTATAATGCTCGGTGGGTGAAATGGAAGGAAACAAGTTGGCTGGCTTTTGGGAGCTTCTCGGGCAGTTCATAAATGACGAGAGAAAAGAGGGGCTGGTTTCTTTTATTTGCCATCTTTCAACCTTTTTTTTAATAATATAATTAAATAATTATTAAATAAAATAACTAGTAACTTTACAAAAAATTCCTAAACCCATCTGAAGGCATTACAATAAAATTTTGGAAATAGAGAAGATTGAGAAGTTTGCATGTCAATTTCTTTTTAAATAATTTTATATTTTAAAAATAAAAAGATAATGGAGAAGTTTTGCATCTTTCTAGTAGCTATGGAGTATTCACTAATTGGTACTTGCTATTTTTGTAGGATAACACCGAAGGAATTAAGCTTCCTGATTATTTAGTATTTATATTTTTTTAATTATGTAAATTATCTTTTTGGTACTTATGAAATTTTATTTTATTTTCTAATATTATTAGAATACAGAGTTCTAAAAGTATTTAAAACATTAAAAAGAAAAAGAATTTTATAAAATACAATTCTAAAATATAATTAATAAAATTAGTGGAGGGGAGGATAGTAGGAATTATGAAAAGAGAAAAAAGTTTTGAAGAAAAATATTTATAATTTACAATAATAATAAGTTTTTTTTCTGAATTTCATTATTTACAACTTAATAGTTAATTTATTTATTTAGTTCTTCAAAAAATAATAGATTTATTTGATGAACACAGAATTATTTGGTTAAATAAAACAACCTTGATCACTTTTTCTTTAGTATTACTATCAAATGGTGTACCCCTTTAGCTAATTTACTTATCCCCATGATCAAAGGCAATTATTTACGTTAAAATTAAAGATTCACAATTAAAAAATACTGATACGACTTCGTTTTGGAATATAAAAAGGTAACAAAAAACGGGGTTACGGTTATCTGCACTATTATCCAGAAAACTGCTACTAGACAGTTGTCAAACGTGCCAGCATCTTCGCGTCTACGCATTCAGTTAGCTTCTCGGCCTAACTTCACAGAGCACACTGCCAAATTGCGTCAACCACATCCACACAAGCAGAGTATTCCATTTCCCTTTTATCCTGTCCTATTCCTATTCCTATTCCTATTCTGGCGACAAAATAGATACTTTCTCACACTGTCAATACAAAATATCTGCAAATTGAACAAAATCTGCAAGTTTTTCTTTTTGGGCTAAACTATAGTCATTTGCCCATCTTTTCCATTCTTTTATGGCTATAGCTAGCATATGCTCATCCCCAAGCCACTCCCCAACTCGCCCCCCTATTTCTCTACCTTCACTTCCAACCTTCCCATCACCCCCCCATTCTCTCCAACCCACTTTGCCCACTTCCTCATCTTCCTCTAAGTTTGGAGCAAATTTGGTTTATAGTGATGCATTATTCATTGCTGCAGCAGCAGAGGCGGTTGCAGTGGCCAGTGCTGCTGTGGAGGCATCTAGAGACGCTGTGTCTGCAGCTACCGGAAATGGATCATTTGGGTATTTTAGGGAGGGTGAGAATGGTGTGGATAGAGATGGGAGCATAGGATTGGAAATGAGGAGGAAGAGGAGGAGGAAAAGGAGAAAAGGGTTGGGTTTTCTTGAAGAAGAGAATCAGAGCAACAGCTCAGAGCAGAGACTCTTGATTGGGTCTGGGAGATCTTGGTGTTTGAGTTCAAGGGAGGAGGCACAGCTTTGTTTGTGTCTCAAGGTATAGGATTGGTTATCGATGGTTCCTTGGAAATATCCCACAACACAACTTGCTTGTTAGAGATAATTGATAAAATCAGAATTTGCTTTACAATTACATGTCTTTCTTCTGTTTGTTTTTAGTTCACAATATCTTACTAACAATTCTCTCTGTTTATATTCTAATTTCTACCATTTCAGCTAAACCTGTAGAATATTTATACATTTCATGACGGAAAAGATTAATAAACTATGAGATGACTTGTACTATTAAAAGGATGATTTATTGCCTGCTAACAGGAGGGAGCAAGGATTGAAGATGCTATGCTAAGAAGCACAGAATCTGAAGAGCATCTTGGAATCTCAAAAAAGAATGCTCTTGGCGAAGGTGTAAGGGAGAGGAGTCTGGATAAAGTGTTGTGTAAGACAAGAGAGTCAAGAGGAAGAATAGCTCGCGCCTACCGGGGACTAGTTGCCTCCATTGCAGCTGTCTATCAAAGCAAAGGATTAAGCTTTCAAGACCTCATTCAGGTTCCCATACATTTTACTCTTTACAGCTTCTTCTTATGCATTGCTTACGCAGTTTAATTCATTTTACCAGGAAGGAACCATAGGGCTTCTTCAAGGGGCAGAAAAATTTGACCCAGATAAAGGATTTAAGTTGTCCACATATGTTTACTGGTGGATAAAACAAGCTATCATTAAAGCCGTGGCCAGGAAGTCCAGATTAGTCAGATTACCGGTGAGGCTGCTTCAATCAATATTATTTCTCCAGTTAGTATGCTGTAATAAATGACATTTTCCTCAACTGGTATGGCAGTCTAGTTAGCTTCCCTTGAAACATACTCAATTTGAGATTGCGTTTGTGGGTGGCTTCTATTTGACGTGTGCTTTTCGAAGTTTGTTAGGCCTAGGTGCTTTTGGAACTTTCTTGTGAATCCTTTATTTAACTGTCTAAACATTTTTATAAAATTACTATAACAACTATTGAAATATTCATTTATCAAAGTTCCGTATATACTATTTGCATGTATTTTTCAGTCTTTTCATTATGGAAAGTGTTTTTAACAAATATTTCCAAACACTCGCTTGCTTTTACGGAAGCTTCTGAAATCTTAAGGTTGCTTATTGAAAAGCGACAACAATACTGAACTTATCCAACATTTTAGGTTGGTAATTGTCAATGCCTGGTTAGTTTGTCATTTATAGGGAAGCAAGTGGGAGATGGTTGCAAAAGTTGCAGAGGCTAACGATGCCTTGAGCAAGAGATTAAGGAGGGTGCCCACCTATGATGAAACGGCTGAGGTGCTCAATGTGAATGCTTCTACTGTGAGGCTTGTTTCTGAAAGGAGCAGAGCCCCAATTTCATTGGAAAGAGTTTTAACTGATCGAGGCCACATGACACTGCAGGTTCTTTAAGAGCTTCATTCTCATGTTGTTATATGAATAACGTGGACTAGTTTCACCAAATTAAGGAAGATCATCTTCCACGTTTTCCTCCCCCACTCAGACCTGTAATCACATTGATTTAAGTTTCAAGCAGCTATAAATGTCAGTTAGTTATTTCACATAATCCAATTAGTATGCTCTTTCAGATGTTCTCTATACAAAGGGTAGTTCTTTTGAGAGATCAACTTATTGAGAAATAATTAAGTCTAGGATGAGCTGTGTGCTTCCCATTTCTTTGCTGAAATGTGCATAAGTGGGTCAAATTGTCATTCATTAATGTTATTTTCACACCTCTTTTCGCATTCAGTATCTATCATTCATCACTTCTATTTATTTATATTAAATCAATGGTGAAAAAATGAAGTGTAAAGAAAGTTTGAAACAAAAGAGGAGTGAAAGTAACATTTTCAAAAAGAAAAGTCAACTGCATGCAGCTTTAAATTTTCAGTAACACAATTTGACTTCCTTGGTCTATCCTTTTTTTTTTTTTTTGCTATCTAGTGACACCCAGGATTGAAACTAAACTCCCCGCAAATTACTCAAACCTTTTATTATTAAACCACATCTCGTGCATTTTTCTTGGTTTCATTTTAAACTTAACCCTTTGATCTTCTTTATGAGAATGCAAAATTGTCCTGTTGAATAACAATTCTGAATTATTGGTCAAAATCTTCCAAATAATGCAGGAGATTTTACCTGGGCCAGATGAGATGATTCCAGAGAAGTTGGTTGAGAGGCAGCTAATGAAGCAAGAGGTGGAGAGGCTTCTTGAGACACTGACCAAGAGGGAAGAAGAGATAGTAAGATTGTACTATGGACTCAATGGAGAGACCCCTCGGTCTTGTGAGGAAATAGGAAGGCTGCTGAAGCTGTCAAGGGAGAGGGTTAGACAGATTAATGGCATTGCACTGTCAAAATTGCAACAGACCAGTGTCGTGAGCAGTCTAAAATTCTATGTTATATAGAAAGATATTTGGTTAAGCATAAACAATAAAATCAAAGATACATGGACAATGTGTTAAGCAAAGCTCCATCAAGAACCAAGGAATTGGATTATCAAATTCCTAGCATAGCCCCGTGGGACAATATTCAAAAATGCCAAATAGTAATTTTTTCTTTTCTGGGTTTTAAGTTTAGTAAGAGAGTAGAAAACATGGTATTGGTCTTTTGTCAAGACAGATAATGTCATGATTAGATCCAAGGCCGAATTTCGAGTTTGATTTTGTATAAAAATTTGAGCAGTTTTAAACCTAGAGACTTGAAAATTGAAAAAGTCAAACGGGGTTTTGGGTTTGATTTGGTAAGAATTTGTTAATTTTTGAATTTAAACATATGAAAATGAATTTAGTTATATTAAAATTATCTCCAAAACTAATGATTGCAAATTAAAATCCAAATAAAAAAAAGGACAAAAATAAAATCAAAGACCTAATATTAACTCATGGATCAAGCACAGAACTTCATATATGTGGTGACTCTCTTTCCTCCATTATACACTTGGCCCTTTCATTTTTTTCGGAGGAATAATTGTTAAATTTGGGGAATCTCTCGGATAGAACTCATCCCTACAAGTAGATGGTGCCTAAAGAGCTTATATACTCCCATTACCACCGAACGCCTCTGATATGGGACTTTCAACACTCCCTCACGATGAAAGAGTGAACCTAGTACACCATAAACTTGGCAAGGGTCTTGGTCTTAGTCTTAGATTACCAGGCTCTAATACTATGTTAAATTTGAGGAATCTCTTTAGATAGAACTCACCCCTAAAAGTGTTTCAAGGGCAAGGGTTCTAGAGGGGCTTATATACTCCCATATACCACCCAACGTCTTTGAAGTGAAACTTCCAACAATAATGAAGTATCTTAAATAAGTTTGTCTAATTAAAAAGAAAGTAAGTCAAGAAAAAGTATTGTAATTTTCACATTTTTTTTATTCTTTATACTTGTCTCATTAATATTTTATTATTATTTATAAAGTATCATTATTATTATTTATATTATATCTATGGTTAAAACACTAACTCTTGCAAGTACCTAACTAGAAAGAGATAATAAAGTTTCAAACGTATACAAGCATCAAAGCCTTTTAGTCCAACGGTTAAGATAATTGCCTTCCAAACTATATTCCTAGGTTTGACTCCTAGTAAACACAATTTGGTTTTGTAATATGCTAGAATGTCACTGCCTCATTGTTCACTGCTACTTACAATGGTACAACAACCAAATTTTCTTTTCCCTTCATTTTGCTTTTTCTGGATAACTTCATTATGTGGAAAATAGACTGCTAAAAAGGCATAACGTGAAGGTCTGTTTACTAGACCCTAGTGGCATATTGTTGTTGTATTGTAAACGAGTCCTGCTAGGCCAAAGAGGTATAAAAATGGGGCATTTAGTTTAAACATGATAAGCAAAATAAATAGAGGAGAAGGAATATGCTAGAATTGTGTTGTGTACATTGACTTGGTTTGAAGATTTACAAAAGGGTATATATCAACTAAGAAATAAATAAATAAACGAGTAAAAAATAATGAAAGTATAATCATAAGATTATGAGCTGCTGTATAGGTAGTTAATAGTGGCTTTTGTAGAAGAGCAAAGGGCATAACAGATGATACTGAAATACATAAAAGATTAACACATGACACACTAGATAAATTGTTAATCTCTTGTGGCATTTTATAGGTTGCATTAACATCCCCCCCTAAGAGAGCTAGCTTGTGAAGGACAGTGAGCTTGTTTCTCAAATTAAGGAATTGTTGAGTCGAGAGGACTTTTGTAAAATGATTAGTTAGTTGATTTTTAGATGACACATTTTTTAGTTGAAGAGCACGGTGATGATTTTATCATACATAAAATGAAGATCGATCTCAATATGTTTACTATGAGGAGAACAAGATTTATGGGAGAGGTAAATGGTGCTAAGATTGTCATAGAAGATAACTGGTGGATGATTCAGATTGTAAGGAACCCCTAATGCTCGAGAATGGATTGAATCCACGCAAGCTCAGCAGTAGCATTGGCTTAGGCTCTGTATTTTGATTCAATTTTGAAGCGAGAAACCAGCTTTTGTTTGTTAGAAGACTAAGCTATTAGATTGGAGTCGAGATACATATAGTAGAAGCTGGTGCTATGACAATCATCTATGCAACTTGCCCTGTCAGCATCAATATAGCAAGTCAAGGAGTAAAAGGGAGTTGAATTGAAGGATATGCCATATGTGAAAGTACCCTGGAGGTAGCGAAGGATTCGCTTGACAGCCTAAAGGTGTACAATGGTAGGTGCATGGAGAAACTGTCATACTTTGTTTATAGCAAAGCTGATGTCTGGGTGAGTGAGGGAGCAATATTGAAGAGCACCTACGAGGATGCAATATATGGTAGGATCATGAAAAGGATGCATCATGGAAAGACAAATGACTGTTAATTTCCATGGGGCTAGTAATGGGTTTGTAGTGTTCAATCTTGGCTTTTTGAAGTAACTTACAAATGTGTTGACGTATATTTTGATGATCCAACTAAAGTCTAGTTGGTTGAGAAAATATAGAGTGTAAAAAGGCTTTTTAGTAAGAGCTTAAGGGGCTGTTTGGAACGATTTTTGTTTTATTATTATTTTAAATAGTTTTTGAAAAGAATTCTAAAAAATAGTTTTATAAAACCAAAAAACAAAAAACTTGTTTGGGTAAAAATATTTTTCATCCGTTTTTTTTTTTTGTATATTTTAGAAAACAGATGATGAAAACAAGTCAAAATACAAAAAATTGTTCTTTATTTTTTGTTTTCTAATCATTGCTTTCAGAAACAATTTTTAAAAAACAACTGATGAAAATAGTTATCGAAACAAGTTTTTTTGTTCTCATAGAACAAAAAAACAAAAAAAAATAGTTTTTAAAAACTAAACCAAACAGGGCCTAAAGTATTTTCAAAAGAAGAATTTTGTTAAGCAAAACATAGTGTAAGGAAAATTTTTCTTAAATGAGCAAGTGGTTTGTTTTCTTAAGAAAAGCAATCTAAAGATTTTATCAACAAGAAGTTTTTCGAGAAAGTAAGAAGCTATCTGTAAGTAATTTCTTATGTAAGCAAGTAAGAAATATTCATAGCTTTAAGAAATGTCTTACACGATTAAGAGAGACTGTTTTGAATATATTATTTTTTGTTGCTCAAGGTTCTTAAAATAAAATACTCTAAAGACGTAAGTGTTATCTGAAAAGGGGGATATGTTGTTTTCAAAAAGAAGAAACATAATCTAGTGGCATTCTTTAAATAATATTATTTTATTAAGCTACTAACAAGATATATTATTTTATGACCCATTTATGAAAAAATATTATTTTCAGCATTTCAAGATGGACTAGTTGTGCATGCATTAGAAATTGAATGGAGCAATGAGAGTGGACATGCACTAAAGCATCATGAAAATAAGATATGGTTATTTACTCAAGACAAATTCAATTGCCATCAAAATGTCAGTCAACATAGCTTGCAAAAGGAAGCTATTGTGCAGACTAGGTTAAAAGCTATAAGACTAGAATTCAAATTCAAGGGAGCGTGCTTATCTGATAACAAGAACCCAGGAGTTGTTGCAAGGAATCTTTGAAGAACTCTATAAACCAATGGCTAGTAAAGAGTAACGGTCATTTTCAGCAAATATAAATAGAATGGAATACAAGAGCTGAAGTAACTAAGAAAGTACAATCTGATAAAGAAAAACATGATAAGTTTGGTGAGCTTAACCTATTGAAATACTTACGTCATTGTGCCATACTTGGTTGTTTATAATTAGTCAAATTCTGTTTGGGGTTTGCTAGGTTTCCTGTGAGAAAAATATAGTGTGTAAGGTTTACTAGGTGAGCCCATAAAATCTAGTGGTTGAGAAGTTAACCTGGTGCGGGTTGTAAAAAGCTTCAAGCTTGATCCTGTACATATTATTTCCCTTATAGTGAATTCCCTTGCTGTATGCTTGGAGAATGGATGTAGGATCTAGTATTTTACTGGGTATAAACCACTATATATCTTGGTGTGAATCTTCATCACTCTTATCTCGTTTATCTTTACTGCATCACAGCTTTCAATACTGGTTACTCTAAAATTCTTAAATGCTCAAGTATTTGTTCTTGAATCATCTATCTCTTAGAAAATCTTTGAGCATAATTCTTTATATTCTTCTGATAATCATTCTGACTTGTGTTATTAAAGCTTATCTACTTAAGTCAAGTTTGGTTACTTGAGAAATCGAAGAATGAGCCACTAAGTCTCCGAGTCACAATTAAAAGAAAAACGATGTTCTAAGAACTTAATATTTCTGGTTACTTAGTTAAGAAAGTTATCTTTGCTCAGCAAAGGTGAAGTCTTCAGGTTGTTCAAATGAGAAATATTTCTTATCAATAAAAAAATTTTAAAACTCATATCACCCAATTCAATCCCCCTTCTTGTGTGATCATCCCTATTTTAACTAACAAAATGTATTTCTCCTGGTTGCAGTGGAGGGAATCAGGAGTGTAGGTTACCTAAATACCAAGGAAATAGGATATGATGCTAATGTATTTGAGGGAGAATTATTTGTTGAGATTAAGCACAACTTGTTGAATTGTTTCAGGGTTGGAGCCAGTGATGATGTTATCATTGAAGTACACCATGATGATAATGATTGAGGAGGGCATTCGTTTGAGAAACATTGAGGGATCGGACTTAGGAGTTAATGAAGCCCCATCATTGAAGGCATTTGTTGAGTTTCACGAACTAGGCTTGAGGACTTTGTTTGAGGCCGTAGAGAGCAGTTGGTAGACATGGGTGGGGTTTATGGGGTCTTCATATCCAGAAGGTTAAAGCATGAAAATGATTTCTTGTAGCTCACCATTGAGGAAAGCATTGTGGACATCAAGTTGTTTGATGGGCCAATGTTGAGTGGTAGTAAGAGAAAGGACCATTCGAATAGTAGAAGGATTGACAATAGGGCTATATGTCTCGATGAAATTAATGCCTTGGTTTAATGGTAGCCTTTAGCCATCGAGCAATCTTTACAGTGTTCAAAAGCTTAATCTTATTTAAGTTTCACTTTGTAAACCCATCGACAGCCCACTATGGTTTGATTTGGACGTTGAGGGACAAGGGTCCATGTATTGTTGTGAATGAGTCATGGTATTCGTCATCCATAGCATATTCCATTGAGGAATGAGTAAGGCTATGTGGGGGTTAAGTGGTTCAGTGAGCTAAGGCAAAACATGGATGAGGCCGTGTAAATTTTGGACTTGAAGATATGTTTTGAATCGAGTGATCATAGGGTGTTGGTTAGTTAGTGAAGATTGTTTAATGTGTTGGGGTTGCGAGGATTCAAAGGTGGATGTGTGATTGTGGGATTCACTTTGATGATGTTCACAGAGGTATAAGGAAAAAAGGTCAAGGTTGATAAGTTGTGGGGAAAGAGGAGTTGTTGAGTTTAAAATGAGAGGATTGAGAGACAGAGTAATAAGTGATCAAGGTCTCATTAGGATGATGTTCTCTTATGGTTGTGGAAGGTGTAGTGAGGTTCGCAGGGGTTGAAGATGAATAATGGAAATTGGTTTCATAAAAAATGACATTGCGAGAGATATAAAATTTGTGTTGTAGGGTCAAAACATATAGAGCCCTTGTGGTTTGCACTATGACCAAGGTAGATGCACTTTTTGGAGTGATATTCAAGTTTGTGGGCATTGAATGGATGAAGAAGAAGAAAGCACGAACATCCAAAGATCCTGAGTAAGTGATGCTTGGGTTTTTGTTTGAGAAGGGTTTTAAAGGGAGTTTTGTGATGAAGCACTCTTATGGGCAGTCTATTGATTAGAAAATTGCCCAAAAGGATTGTGGAAGATTGGAATGTGTGAGGAGAGAAAGACCTACTTCAACCAAATGTTTGTTTTTGCGTTTAACTCTGCCATTTTGATTTGGGGTATGAAGACAGAAAACTTGATGGTGAATTCCAAGTTGAGTGAAAAGTTTGTGAGTGGATCAAAATTCTCACCCCAATCTGATCGAACATATTTGATTCTGGAGTTGTCTTGTGTTAGGATCATGTTAAAGAAATTGTTAAACACTTGTAGAGTTTGGTCTTTAATGGTTAGAAAATATATTCATGAAAAACGAGAATGGTCATAAATTATTATGAGAAAATATTTTGCATCAGTGATCGATTTATCAAGGGCAAGACCCCAAATATCCATGTGAATAAGATCAAAGGTTTTGTGAGCGAGAGATTCAAATAAAGGGAAGGGGAGTTTGTGATGTTTGGATAACATACATGTGTAACAAATAGAGTTTGCATTAACATCTGAAGGGAAATTACACATGGATATAAACTTAATATAACTTGATGGTTAAGTTGACTAAGTCTGACATGCCAAAGGTACCCTCCTTCTTGTTTATAGATAAAAGTTGAGGTACAATGGTTATGGGTGGCAGACTAAGAGGCGTCTAAGGAGGTCTTGTACATTCCTTGTTTAAGCAGGCTGCGAAGAAGGATAATTTTCATGTTCTGGTCTTCGGTGAAATTCAACATATGCATTGTTGTCATAACATAATTTAGAAACACTGATTAATTTATTTGAGGTTTGAGGAGTAATGAGAATGTTGTTGAGAAAAAGAGGTTTGGAGGGAGAATGAAGCATTGTTTTGCCTATATGAGTGATATTCATGGTTTTACCATTTCCAACAAGAACAATAACTTTACCTTGGTAGAGGTGGTGATGGAGAAGTTTTACAATGAAGGCGTGATGTGGTGAGTGGTCCCAAATCCACGAGCCAGTCCTTTGAGGGTTTAGCTTCTGAGTAAGGGGAGAGAGAGTTGTTTGAGGACGAATGAGTGGGAGGGAATAGCTGTTACTGGGTTGTGAGGTTGGTTTCAGGTTGCCATATGCTAGGTTTTTCTAGGCCACACTGCTTGGGCTTGAAGATGGTAATTTGGGTTCATATGATGGTAGCACTTATTTGCAGTATGGCCAGGTTTCATGTAGATTTGGCAACAAACTTTAGGTTTGTTCGAGTTAGACCTAGAGGTACAAGGTTGATGAAGTGTTGGGATTTTGCCTAAGATACTTGATTGGGCCGATGATTTCTAGTTTCCGGGTTGGGTTTGAGACTGGTTATAGTTTTTATGGGAGTTGGTGTTCTTCCTTGTATGCTAAGCAGCTTGTTGTGCTTGAGGTTTTCCGACTCCAAGGATCTCGGAAGGTATGTCTTCGTTCAAGGCAAACATCGAAGAAGATGAGCAAGCTTTGAACATCTTCAAAAAAATGGATGATCGGCATGATTATACACTGCTATAACAAATGGAGTATTAAATTTCGTTTCGAGATACCGTTTTGGTTATTTAGGAAACGGAAACGTTTCGAAACATTTCAAAAATTTCATGGAAACGAATGATTTTTTAAGAAACGTTTCGAATAAGTTTAAATAATATATTTTTTTCAATTATAAAGGATTCTA
>JASKGM010000009.1:4345936-4356787 GCA_034509205.1 Ceratonia siliqua
GACGGTGGTATTTTCTCCATCCGTCACGTTGTGACACTCGCCATCTATCTTTTAGGATATGTTTGGCTGGATAATAATAGAGGAGAAAGGAGAGAAGGTAAAGAATTGATTGAAATCTTTTTTTTTTATTATTTAAGAAATTTTTACAAAGAAAGAGGAGAATGAATGATTTTTTATTGATCTTCTAAAATTTTTTACCTTTCATAATTTGAAATTCCTCTTTAATTTGAAAGGTGTTGGAAGATTAATCAATCATTGACTATAAATCATTCATTATTTTTTAAAATTGTAATATCAATAAATTAAGTCATTTTAATTAATTACTTTAATACAACTAAATTTGTAAAAAAATAATTAAAAGGAATTATCCATTTAATTTTTTTTAACTTTAAATATTTATATATATAAAAAATTATCATTCAACATTCTCATTTCTATCCTTTCTTCCTTTTTCCAAGAAAAAGGTGGAACCCCTTCTAAAATGGAGGAAATGATTATTCCAATGTTCTTTAAAATAAATAGTTTTTATAAAAAAAGAATGTATTTCGATAGAATGAGAAATTATTTTGTATTTAGATGCAGTAGATGAGAATGACTTTTGAATAAAAAAATATTTGATTGTAAAACTCTTAAATGACATTTGGTTGATAAAATAACTGAAAATTGCATGCACAATAAATTTAAAATTAACAATTAATGAGTCAAAATTATATATTTAATTTAAAAATAATAAAATGACTATATACATGATTAAAATAATAAATTTTAAAATAATAATTATGTAAAAATAATCATAATAAAAACAATTAAATGAAAGAAACAATATAATTGTATTAAAAAAATTAATTAAGAAAGTGTTTTTTTCAAAATATACATACTTAAATTAAATTTTTAATCAAATACCTTTTTTAATACTTAACATATTTATAAATATTAATTTTATAAAAAAATAGTAATTTTTTAGTCTTTATGACATAATAAACATTTAAAATTTGTAACTATGATAAAATTTAACTATAATATTATAATAAAAAAATATGTAACTACGATGATTAGAAGAATAAAATCGTAAAGAAAAAATGAATCTCATTCTCTTTGTAAGAGAAGCTAAAAAATAAAAATCCTACTTTAATCACAATTTTTTATTTTTCATCTCTTTATCCTTAAAGAAGAAGAAAATTCAAACAATTCAAAAAATTACATAAGTAATTCTTTAAAAAAAAGAATCCCTTCTTCACCAAAATGAGATCCGCTAGCACCCTAAATTTATACCCTTAATAATTTTCCTTTTAAAAATAAAGTAAATTATTTATCTCTTTTAAAATTTATAAATTTTAAATTCAGATTCTTTTTAATTTAAATTTATACTATTTACAAAATTTGTTAACAAAGTTTATATTCTTCTAACATTAAATATTTTTTTTATGACAACTCTTAATAGTCTAATTTAATATAGCATAAATTAATAAAAAGGCTAAGTTAATGATTATAAAATTTTAAAATTAGAGAGATTTGCTTAATATTTTAAAACAATGAGGATGTTTCTATTAATTTTATAAATTTCAAGAGAGAAAGAAATAATTTACTGTTTGAAGTTTTGTTGATTTCAGGAGCTTACATAGTCACTAGTACTTAGAACTTTCTTTAAATTTATCGATGGTAAAGGTTAAAAACGCAAACAAGAAACTCTCTTTTATATAATTTTTTTGTTAAATATTTTAAAAACTTTTTAATAATAATTTAATTAGAAATTAGATAAACTTATTATTATTATTGTACAAAAAAATGTCTACATCTAATTTTGGTCATCTAATTTCACAAAAATTTTTAAAGATAATTTTATTTAATCATTTTCAATAATATTACATCATAGTCCAATTACTCTATGATGTAATATTATCTTTAAAAAATATTGTTGTGAGAGTAATTGGAGTAATTGGATAAAAAAATATTATATTTAAAAAAATATTTATGATTTTAATAAATAACATGATCGATTATGTTGTTAAAATTAAAAATATTTTTTGTTTTAAACAATTACAATAAATAATTTTATTTTGTTTATATATAAATACAATAAATATATTTGTGTCTATCTAAAAATAAATAGACAATCATAATACATCACATGAACAATATGATCTAATCCAAATCCTTCTGCCGAAAATTTGGTGGCTTTGTGCAAATTAAAATGATCAAATCTAAATTCCTATTTATGGGGTTGTAGGATAATTTAATATGTGCTGATTTTTATTTTTTTATTTTTTATCTTAGTTTTTTTACTTTTTGATATTAATTAATTATTTTTTATGTTATATATATTTTTAAAAAATTTTTTAAAATATTTGAGTTTTTTTTACATTTTCATGTATTCTTTATTTATAATTTTTTTAATACTATTCCTAAGTAAAAAAAAGTTTTAAAATTTAAAATATATATATGATATAATAAATAATTAATTAATATTAAAAAAATCGCAATCTTGCCTTAAGCTATTGTGTTCAAAACGAGGCTGAATCACCTTTAAAATTAAGCGTTTGCTATCTTACAGTCCACTTAAAATTTTTTTAATATTTTTTAATATTTTTTATTTTATAAAATTAATTAATTATATGTTTATATGATATATTTTTATTAGGATTTTTTGAAATTTTTTTATATTTTTTTAAAAATATTTTAAGTTACAAATAAATAGTAAATAAATATAAATAAATAGTAAAAAGAATGTAAAAAAATTTAAGAAAAAATTTAAAAATATCTTAAAAAATTTTAAAAAAGAAACATTAAAAATAAAAAAATAAAAAGGAAAGGGTTATAGGCCCGTCCTTACAAGGCGATTGCTACCTTGCACTTGAGGTTTTATTTTTTAAAATTATAAATAATGATTTTTTTTAATTTTTTTAATTTTTTTTGTTTTAAAATAAAAGTTAAAATAATTTTAAAAATTTTGAAACAAATTAAAAAAAAGTAAAAAAAAATTAAAACAATTTCCATAACACATTCATTTAAAAATAATTCAAAAATAAAATAAAAAAATAAAAAAAAGTAAAAAAAATATTTTAATTCTTTTTTATTTTTTAAAATTCTTTTAACTTATTTCTTAAAATAAAAATTATAAAAAATTTTAAAAACTTAAATTTTAAATTTTAAAAATTAAAAATCTGCTCCTGAGTATTTCATACTCATACTCAGGAGCAGATTAGAAGTCTCCCCCTTTAAAATTAACCATGAATGGGAAGCCTATTTAATTGAAACAAAGGTTGGGATTGAGTCTTTGGAAATTTGGAGAACCTTGAGTCGTCACCGTCTCTCACGTTGGGGGAGGGTCCCACTTTAAGTGGATGGGCCCACTTCAAATGAGTGGGGTCCTCCCTTATGTGAGAGACTCGCGCAGCGGTAACACTAAAATGTCCTCCCTTATGTGAGAGACTCGCGCAGCGGTAACACTAAAATGCCCTCCACTAAGAGGAGTAGTGGACCACACCTCTGACGGCTCAGGGGGGAGAAGTTTCGTAGTTTTAACTTTTAACTTTTAATTGCATTTAATTGGTACAATTAAATCTCATAATTAATTATTGATTAATTTAATTGCAAACAAACTAATAATGACGTGGCGCTGACATCACAACATTAATCTGATGTGACACTCACATGGACAAACACGGGACAATATTCATTTGCAAATTTGAAAAAGTTTTAATGTAAATTTAGTATATTCAAAATTAATAAATTCAATTATTTATAAATAGAAATAGAACTTTTTAAATTTATTTATTTATTTATTAAATTTCATAATATAATTCAAATTTATTGAACCAAATGGAAGGCATATTTCCATGCTTTTTATAAGAAGACAAGTTGTCCCAATCTGTCATAGGTTCTTATACCATTAGCTTCTATGTATATAAAGAGAAATTTTTAATTAAATTCCTTTTATAGAAAATAAAATAATTAGACAATTAACAATAAATAAATATGTGAACATAAAATTTAATTAATCATGCTAAAAATTATATTTGAGATACTTATCTTGTCTTAAAACAAATAAGGGTAGATATAAAAAATATAGAAATAATGAAACAAAATTTTGAATTTAACATAATTTAAAGTTAAAATATCAATTTAATTTATATTTCATTAAAAAATTTTAAATATATATTTCTCTTTCTAAAAAATGAAGAAAGTGGTCAAAAAATATTAATGATTTATTTCATATATGTCATTATACGTATTACTCTAAAATTCTTCAAATTCTTAAAAGATCCAAATCCAATGAATAATATTACTACTTACACAAATTTTATTAATAAATTATTAGGTAATTATATTTGAATTTAATAAAAAATATTTTAATTAAAATCACTTTAATTTAAATGCAACTACATCACTAATTTATATTATGTAAATATCTTACTATTCAATAATAAAAAAAAAAAAGAAGCCAATATAGAGAAGTTATGGTGTGCCTTTTGTGTGAGGCAAAGTGCAGTGCCCACATTTAGGTAATTGGGTTGGTTTGGTTGATATATGGCCACATTGGTAGATATGCTTCCATTCTGTGAAGGGCCCCAAATGTTAACCAATGAAAAAAAAAATCATTAAAAAGATTAAATAAATAATTTTGATAAAACAATTTATATTTATATATAACACAAATAATTAAATAATAAGTTATAAAATATGTAAAAATTCACTCTTAATTTTTTCATTAATAATAATTACTTTTATTTTATCATTTAAAATACACCTTCCACTTATCCTTTAGCAATTATCCTTCAATTTCTGCACAACAATAAAGATTAAAGAGGAACCTTTAGTCTTCACATACTAAAAATGCTGATGAAATTAATATGAGCAATCCTTTAATTACCATTTTATCATTTACGGATTTTTATTCTATTTTCTTTCATATTTAGAAAGAGTGGAATATATTTTTAATTATCCTATTTTTAATCTTTTTTACTTCACTGAAATTAACTTTTTTCTATCACTATTTTTATTATCTATTATTTGTTTCCAATATTTTAATAATATATATATATATATATATATGCACACGTTCAAGAGATTCAATACCAAATGTACATTGCTCTTGGTAATTATAAAATATTGGAAATAATTGTTTACTAAAAATATTTTCAATAAATGAAAGGTTTTCAAAATAATTTCTTCAAGTTCCACCAACTATACCCTCATCAAACAATAGTTCTTAGATTTACTCCAAATAATGTTCTAAAAAAAATTACAAAATTCCACCTCAAAAACAAACAAAAAATATGAAATTATAAAAAATATTGCAGTAAAACAATCAACATATTAAAAAACCAACTAATTTCATTAAGGTATCTTAAGAGAGATTATGTATTTTAAAATAATATTTCATGAAATTTATTTTTTTATTATTTTAAATAATTGTAGTAAGATGTCTTATAATGTCATAATAGAACATTCTCATACAATACTTTTTTAAAATATGATATTGTAAAATATTTAAAAATATTTTTCTCAAAATTTAATAATAAATTAAAACACAATAACAAATAATTAAATTATAAGAATTGTAATATTATTGTTACACTATCAAATATATTAATGTCTTGACATTCACTATTATTTATTTTATTTTAAATTTAAAAATAAGTAAATAGCTTTTAATTTTAAATTTATTTTACTAATTTTATAATTATCTCACCCGTTATTTTATTACCTTTAAAATTAAAAATATATTCATTTATTTTCACATTTTTTACAAAATAATTTTAAGAAATAACTTTAAAATTATATATAATAGTATAAATATATAATTTTAATATTCTCTATTATAAAATATCTAATTATAAAAATACCAGTTTCAAAAGATAAACAAAGTTTGACGGGTACTGGAAAGACAATCCTCCACGCATTACGCAATACAATCTCCAATTTTTTTTGTTATAGCCTCTTCGGTCTTACCCTTTTGATTCCTTCACAGACGTGGGCTCTCTCTCTCACTCACTTCTCAGACGACCCCCCCTCCCTACACCAAACGGCAAACAGTACTCTCTCTCTCCCTTTGTTGCTCTTTAGAGACTCCTCATAAATGCCCCTTCAGCTCTTCCCTGCTTCTGTTCATGTCCAACTTCGTCTGATTCCCATCGTTTCTAACTTTCTACCTTTTCTAGCTTTCACCCCAGTTTCCTTTAATCCCAAAGCAATAAACTTTGATGGGTTACCTCTCTTGCAGAGCTGAATCTGCCATCTCAACCTCCAATTCTCTGTCTTCATCTTCCTCCAAAGCCTCCACTCACAAACCAGAGAAGCCCATCAAGATCCAACAGTTCGACTACAGTGACCTTGAAGCAGCCACCAATGGCTTCTCCGACCGAAAGCTCTTAGGAAAAGGCAGCCATGGGTATGTCTACAAAGCTGTTCTTCGTGGCCGTCCTGTTGCGGTTAAGAGGCCATCTAGAGCTCAGGGTGCTGTTACTCGACCCGGTTGTTCTGCACCGGAAATTACCAACGAGGTTGAGAATGAGATCGACATCTTATCCAAAATTCAGGGCCCAAGATTGGTCAATTTGGTGGGTTTCACAAATGATTCAAAAGACAGGCTTTTGGTTGTGGAATTCATGAGCAATGGAACCCTCTATGATGTTCTTCATTCGTCTACTCGGCCACCCAATTGGGGTCGGAGAATTCGATTAGCTTTGCAAACTGCCAAGGCCATTGACACCCTCCATTCCTCAACCCCACCTGTAATTCACCGAGACGTGAAGTCTGCAAATGTTCTAATCGACCGGAACTACAATGCTCGATTAGGCGATTTTGGGTTAGCCCTGCGAGGCCATGTGGATGACTACCGACTCAGGTCCACGCCACCAGCAGGCACTATGGGGTATCTTGATCCTTGTTATGTTACCCCAGATAATCTGAGCACAAAAAATGATGTATTTAGCTTTGGGATTTTGTTGCTAGAGATCATTAGTGGAAGGAAGGCAATTGATATTACATATTCACCTCCTTCTATTGTGGATTGGGCTATTCCTCTCATAAAGAAAGGGAAGCTTTTGGCTGTTTATGATCCAAGAATATCACCTCCTAAGGATCCGGTAGTGAGGAAGCACTTGGCAGTAATTGCAGCAAAATGTGTAAGGTCTTGCAGGGAGAGAAGGCCTTCAATGAAGGAGATAGTTGCTTGGCTTAGTGGGTTGTGTAAATTGGTACCTCTTCATTCTTGG
Organism: Ceratonia siliqua; assembly: GCA_034509205.1. Taxonomy (NCBI): domain Eukaryota; kingdom Viridiplantae; phylum Streptophyta; class Magnoliopsida; order Fabales; family Fabaceae; genus Ceratonia; species Ceratonia siliqua. The sequence goes on from JASKGM010000009.1 coordinate 4,353,154, forward strand.
AGTGGTTTTAACAACCCTTGCATGATGATTGAGACTGTGGGACGCCCAGTTGAAGCAAGAAATGCCCACTTGAGTTCAAGATCAGAAGGTGTGGAAGGAGGAAATTTTGAAGCCTTGGATGCTAGATTGTCTAAGTCTGCAACGAGATATTCCAGGAGAGTGTATTCTGACTTGGGGTTTAGCAGCAACTTGATGGACCTTATGGCTAACACTGAGGAGCCAGAATTTCTAAGAGATGCTGGTGGTGTTGAAGGTGGTTCTAAGTCGGCAAACCAAGTTTCTGGCTTAAGGTTTGGTAGTGGAAGGTATTTCACTAGAGGCATAAATCTTTATCAGGCATGTGGTACTGATAAAGATGCTTTTGGTTTGAGAGAAGGCCAGATAGTTGGTGGGAGCTCAAATGAATGTTCAAACCAGGATGGCATTTATGGTTCAAATTTGAATTCTCAGGCAGCTGAAGCTATCTAGTTAATTGCAGAAACATTTGGTTGGAGTGTTGCTTAGACTTGTGAGCTTTCCTTGCTTGCAAATTATAGTGATGTAGATTTTTTGGTAGCTCATTGTTTGTGGATTTCAGAAATGACCTCTTCATTGTTCATTTAGTATGTATTTGGATTGAAGGGCACATTGCTGATGTCCCCTTAAAGCTGTTCAATAAACTTTCCCAAATGTTTTTGTTTCCCATTTTCCCCCCTCAAAAGCAAAAACAAAAATCAATATATGATTCAGGAACAAGGGCTGCAAAACATACATGAATCTGCTGCAGAAACTGTAAAAATTCATCCACTGCTTGTTAATTGAATCTCTTATTTGTAGCTCATATAAAACTTCAATACAAGCATTTACCTGCTCTTCCATCACTATACTAATTTCCAGTTAGATATTTTGAATGAATGCATGTTGTTGTATGTTGATTATCATTCCATTGTTCTAACTTCTTCCATCTATGGTTATGATCAAAAGTTTTAGTCTATATAGCAGTCAAACTGAAGATCTCTTCCGAGCTGGGGTAAGGATAATCTTTAACTACAATTTGAAATCTAAATTAGCCACAAAGTTTTCAGATATATTATTATTTATTAGCATGAAAAAGAAAGCCTACAATACCACAATGTTTTACACAAGCTGTCAAAGTTCAAGTGGAGTTTTTACCTTATACTCAGCTACTAATCAACTTGACAATTGTTCCATATTAAAAGCAACGGTGTCCCCAATAACATTAAATAACATTCTGTTTCAATTAAGCAAATATCATTTTCAGGCCCCGAAGTTTGCTTTCAGAAAGTGTGGCTTAGATTAATATACCTTTCCATATGATGATAAATTACAGAAAAACACAGACAATGACAAAATATTAATGGCACAATTTCCTCATTAATGGTGTCTAATGGCCCCCACTAAGCTACAAGCAAAGTTTGGATTCGTCATGTTGTGGTCAAGGGTTGAATAATTTTGCATTATCAGCAAGTAGCAGCTGCTTTGATAATAGAGACAGCTAGGTAGCACAGAAGAAGAATATTTTAATGTTAAAGTTTCCTGGTTCTAGTCTTAGCTCACTCTGTTTCCACCTTCACGTGTCACTTGGCTGATGGCTAGGCATTTTCCAGAGAAATTGAAGTTTCTCCTCAGAAATGATATATGCATACTGTTCGCTATTATTGGAATCACACGAGACTCGGCTCCAATTGCAAGCTAGTAAAATTTTAGGTTGTTTGGCACTTTATTTTTTCAAACCTCTTTGCTGTTAGGTAATGAGGCACAGGTGGTTAGAGGCAAATCAAATTAAGTCACGTTAGTTAATATTTTATTTTCTAAAAAAAAGGTAATATTTTATTTCATTGATTTATAAAGTTCTTCCTTTGGCCAATAGCTGCCTAATATGGTGTTCTTGACATGTTTATGTGACAAAAGAGGATCAATTTTACTAAGGTTGGTAACCAATGTTTGATTCTCATATTATATAATAGTCTCTGTATATAAATTATATATTTTTCATTGATTTTCTAGTTGTTTTCCTCTGTTAGTTTATATTGATCATTACAATTCTCAAACCAACCTTTTTCATAATGAATCTTAACAGTCACTCCACATATTACTTAAAATATTGCTATGGAGATTTCTATAATTAGCAACCTGATTATCTGTTGAAAAAAAAAAACGTTTAAAATGAAAACATCAATATCCACAATTTGTTATTATTATTATTATTATTATTATTTTCTTTTTCAAAATCAAAAAGATTATATTTTTATCAATTAAATTAGTAATGATATGTGAGTTGTTCTTTAGTTCCTGAGTAACCTGTCTCTTATCAAAGGAAAGAAAAAATATTAAATCTACAATCAATTAAATTAATACAGCTCATATTTGTTTTTTATGCCAAAAAAGATAGCTCATATTTTATAATGAAAGCCACTAAAGTTATGTTTGATATACTGATATATTATATATTATGATATTTTATATTTATGGTATAAGATTTTTATATTTTTTAAGTAATCTGAAATATCATCTAAAATAGTATAATGTTATAACATTATATTATCTTGAAATTTAAATGTCACATGTCATTTTAAATAACAACGTATCAAATACAAATAAGGGCAGATCTATTCTTATTGTTTGGGAGCTGTAGTCCCCCCAAATGTTGTAATTTATATATATATATATATATATATATATATATATATATAATATATTATTTAAAAATAATTTAGTATCTTCTAATTAATTTTTTTTAAATAGGACTTTAAGTCTTTAATTAAAATATTTTACTCTCTCTCATAATAAATTTTTTTTAACTTCATATTATATTAAAATACGAAGTACACAAAATTAATAAAATTTAAAACTACAAAATAACAAAATAAGTATTGATGTGTTTAATTTTATTTTCTTTTTAGCCTCCAATGAAAATGGTCTAACCCCGCCCTTAAATACAAACATGTTAGATATTATCCATCATGTAAGATGCCAAGATTAAAATATTAGTATGCCATACCTCATAATTTTTGTTTTAACCTTTGATTAAAAACTGAACAGAAAACTACAAAGATTCATAAGTCTTGAAGATCCAGACACCCTCGTTCCAAAATCATATTTTTTTGGTTGCTAATTGTATAGATGAGTAATACTATATATATAATTATAGTATTCACATCATTTTTATAATTTTTTTTAAAATTTTAGTATTATTTATTTTATCTTACTTTCTTTATTCCATTGTTTGATAAGTACTTGAGATTTTTTTATAAAAATTATGAAATATTTTATACATTCTAAGGCGACTAATTAAGGTAAATGAAATATTCTTATATTTAGGTGTGACAACTATCACTATTGAACCTTTTAGTAAGTTAAACCACGTTTACTTCATATGATATCATAGTTAACTCTCGCTTGGTCCATGTGTAGAGCTGGCAATCGGGCCGGCCCAGCTCAGCCCGATAGGGACAATGCTATAATCGAGCAGGTTCGGGTTGACATATTGTCAGCCCAGCCCAGTCTTAACTATAATTATCAATAATTTTAAAAATATAATTATAATAATAAATGAAATATATATATATATATATATATATATAGTCTTACTGTTTTATATATTAAATTGTAACTTTTTAATTTTAATTTATTT
>JASKGM010000009.1:4356887-4392794 GCA_034509205.1 Ceratonia siliqua
GTTGATGGTGGGCATGTCCACCTTGTTTTATTTACAGATTTGTACCCTGGGATAGTCCATATTTCAGGGGAAACTCTCCCGAAATTTCCAATAAAGTTTTAACTTAGACTATTTTTTGTATGAAATGGCATTTCAGCGTTATTGCTAATTTAAGAATGATTTTTGAATGATATTTACTGCATTAGTATTTTAGGCTAGTAGGTAATTACCTAAAGGGTAATTTCCTACGCCGGTCACAGTCCTAAATTGGGGCGTGACACCGAAGGGAAATACTCAATTACCTGTTTCCTTCTAGAGTATTCTCATCCGGAGGAAACCATTCATAATCAAACTCAACCTTTTGTCAAGAACTGCACTCACTGATATAAGTACCCTTTATCAGGAACTACCCTCAACTGATAAAGGTTGTGACCTAGGTGCACCTAATGGTTCTACTACCACTCTACTACGGATCCTAAAATACAATTCTAAATCAATTTCATAAATTTCATACAATTCATACTTTCCCATTAATCATTATGAGAAATAATTTATACTATGGAACATAATAATAAATTTCACACACACACACACACATCACACATCACTTTTCTCAATAATCACTTCTAACTTCTGCTCACAAAAGTAAAATTTAAGATTCAAGCATTCAGAGATAAGTAAGTATCCACTCACCACTCAAACTGTAGGCAATGAGGTAATTATTTCCACCCAAATTCTACTTCAAGATAAATTCGGGTCTAAAGAATTTGTTTCAAGTGTCCATATATTTATAACATGTACACCTACATATTAGTAACATGAATTTACAACTGTGTTCTTAATACCACCACTATAACTAAAATGGAAAAAACATCTAAGTGAGAATTGCTTATTTATTTAATAAGAATTTGACACTAGAAGAACTTAAAGTTTGCAAGGGCTATTAAAACCAACTTTACAAAGCTAAAAATTTAGAGAATAGATGAGTCACATTCAAATCAACCTTAGCTTCAAAATTCACAACCGTGAATGGAAGTCAAAATGAGGAATTTAGTTCCTTGAAATTAATTTGATATATCAACCCATAAGAAATATTTTCTTAAAATTTTTGAACTATGCCAAGAGTCCATGATTTCATTTGGAAAAGAACCAAATTAAAGGAAGCCTAAAAACCCACCTAACATAACTAAATGGGACCTTAGAACTAGAAGAAAAATTCACACAACTTGAGATCAACTTGACTACTTACTAATTTAATATTTACAAAACTACGACTCATCACAATTTAGATCCAAAATAAAATTAAAAAAAAAATTTCTAGAGAGAAAAGAAATAATTTTACTTGAATACACCTTAAATCTAACCTTATATTTTAATATATAATAATTTTTTTAAAAATCTTTTAGATTCCTTAATCAAAAGTATAAAGTGGTTGAATCAAAAGACCCAAAATGTTTTAAGAATACAAACAAAAATTCATGGTTGGGTTCTAATAAAATAAAAAAATAAAAAGGTCATGGGTTGTGAAGATATGATATATTAGTGATATAATTATAGCAACTGAAATATTGCATAAAAAGAAAGCTAATAGGATTATGAGTTGTGAAGTAATTAGAATGTACGGATAATTGAAAAGAGTTAGAACTTATAGCAATCTGCAAGTATTGGAATTGGTAATCTTGGACACCAAGGGGCGCCGCACAAAGTAGGAGAGGGAATGAGTTTTTTTTATTTATTTATTTTTTATTTATTTTTTATGCTTTAGGTATTTAAGGAGAGGAGAGTTATTTTGCAATAATTAAAGTTTGTAAGTTTATTCCTTAGTCCCTAGACTTGCTTAATTTGCAGTTGAATCTTCTTCTATTTTATTTGAAATAATTGAGTTACAAATCTTTCATTTAAAAAGATTTGGCATTACAATATAATAATTTTGTGATAAACAAGTTTATGAAATAGTAATATTTCTTGTTGGAAATTCTCCTCCCTCCCTCAAATCACTATTATTTGTTATCATTTAAATTGGAGATTAAAGAAGAAGAATAATTTTTTAAAAATATTTATTTAAATATTTTAAATAATTATAAAAATCTTTGGATAACTTTCAACTACTCTACACTCTCTTATATAATAATATATAATTTATTTTGATTGACACTAATATCAATTATTATTAATTTTTATAGTAACTTAATTTTTATTCATAAAATTAATTTATAAAAAAAATGACGTCTCTCATTTATATTTGACACTTAACTAATCCGACTAAGATTTGTGGAAGAGTTAACATCCAACATCCTACAATTATATATAACTCAAATCTGAAAATGTGATGGGCCGTTTGGTTGAATTGACAATCACGAGGAGGTGAGTGGTGGATTTGATGTCAATATATAAGTGAGAACACATAGCACAAAACGATAAACACTAATCTCTTAGTCTCTCATCACTCAACGCAAACTACACACAACAAACCATTAACGTTAACTTATCTTTCTTCTTCCTCACACTCCTATATCATTCTTGTTCACAAACAGAAATTTTTTTCATATAAATATAATCTATAAATTTTTATATACTAAATTAATTATGAATATATTAGAAATAAAATTTATTAAAAATTAAATTTAAATTATTTATGTGTTCATTTATAATATAATAGTTTATAAGTTTTTTTAATCAAAGTTTACCTAAATTTTTTTCTGCTTTCAACGATGTGTATTGCATTCAGATATTTAAAAAATAAGGTAAAATTAAGCAAACAAATAATTTTTATTCACACAGCTTGGTTCTTTTATTTTTTTCCCAAAAGAAAGCAAAATAAAGTAGTTAACTAGTTTCATGATAATAATAATTTAAACAAGATTATGCAAAATTATAAATATAGTTTAATATATTTTAGTTTAAATGAGTTTGGTTAACTAGTAAGCAGTTGTATTAGGAAACAAAAAAGTAATATTAAATATATATTGTAATGTTTAAATCCATATTTATGTAAAAAAGATTATATTTTAACTAATAATTATAATTTTTGACTTACTAATAAGAGCTTAAGCTAATAATATTATATTTTTACTAACTTAATCACCAAAATGGATCACTGTGAAGCAATTAGGATTATTTTAAAAACAAAATAGCTTCCAACATGGCAAAAATGTTTGCTATATTAAAAAATCAACTTGTTTCAAGTTATTATATGTGGTATAATGAGAAAGTGTTTCTAACCCCTCAAATATGGGATTAAACATGACCTAAGTGATGTTATTTAAGGCCTTTTTTTTTTCTCTATAAATTGATTAAATTCAGATGAAATTATATATAGTGATTATATTATAGTGTTAATAAAAATATAAGTATTTTCTAAGATACATTCAAATGTATCAGTACATTCAGGTATTTTTTATATTTATTTATTTAATTATTTTTATTTTTATTTTTAAAGTTTGTTTTTTGATTTATTTTAAGTATTGTGTTTTAATTTTTTTTAACTTGTTTTTAAATTTTTTAAATTTTTTTAAAATTCTTTTCTTTAAAAAAAAATAAAAATTACAAAAAAATAAAAAATTTAAAAAATAAAAAAATATTTAAATGTATTAATACATTTAAATATAATTTAACAAACACCAAAAATATATTCAAAAGAAAATAGTGCCAATAATTAAGAAGAAATCCAAAAACAGGGGACTCTTGAGTAGGTGACTTGAGGGGGAAAGGTCGGCTAGATTTTTGGGAAGGTCAATGTCGTGGGGGCGATTATTTTGCATGGGACAAAAGAAAGAAAAATTCTTAAATCTGTCGAAATTTGGATAAATTTAAATTATAAAATAAACCTGAATTAAATTAATAATATATATATATTTCAAATATAAATTTTAATAAATCGTACTCCTGATATTTTTTATATGTATATTCATTATTAATTTAATGTACAAAAAATATATAAATTAAATTTATTTAAAAAATTTTCATCTACAAAAAAAATATAGATAAGATCTAACCAAACATTTCTCTTGGTCTACAATAAATATATATAGTAAATAAATTATAAATAAATACATAAATATATTATAGATGAGTCCAATAAATTTTATTTTGAACATATTTATATATTTATTTATAATTAATTTAATTTTAAAAAATGTCGGAAAAACCTACTTAACAATTTCTCCCGAAGAAAACTATATCAGAGCTTTGTATTTTATAACATAAAATGGTTCAGACTATTGTTTGAGTATCTCTTATTAATTTAGTTATAGATTTAACATTTTAAATTTATGGAATTAACAATAAAACAATAATAATTATCAGTTTAATATCATTTTATTTTTCATTAATATGCTTTAATTATGTGTGATTATCTACAACTAAAACATATATATTATAGATACACATATATAATATGAAAATATGAAAATATTGAAATAACGAGATAGTTTTTTGTTGTTATTTTTACAAAAATATATATTTTACTAACTTGCAAGAAAACAATATTTAAAAGTGTACAAGATACTTTTCTTTTCCTTATTGCTGGAATTATTATAGTGTAAGATATACAATGTGAAAGAGTCGTAATTTTGTCAATGTTATATCCCTATAATAAATTTCGTTAGTTTTGAAAAAAAATAAATTATTTAACTTACGTGATTTATATTTATATATTTATATTTAATAATTCACTCCTCAAGATTCAAGCTTAAAGGTCTAGAAGAGTTGAACTCTGAGTAAGGACAAAATAAGCTTTGAGAAGAACAAATCAATTTGGGTGTAAATTAGGTGTATCTTTTACTTTGGTTTTGTTTTATATTTTAAAATAATACAAATTTTATTTTCTTAATATTTTTAAAAAATATTTTTTAAAATATCAAAAATATTTTAAAATGTAATTTTGAAATGTAATTTTTTTTAAAAATATTCATATAAAAGTATACTTGATAGTATTAGTAACAATTTTTATAATAGATTAGAGTCTTGACGTATGCATATACGCGTCAATTTAATTTGTTTAGTTTTTTTTGTGGGTTTATTTTTGTTGATTATATTTAAAATTTTAAAAATCTGTAACTGTTTTCTGTTTCTGTTATATTTGTCTATATTATCATTTTTTATTTTCTTTTTCTGCAACGGAGCTGAAATAAAATCCCAATTTCATTGGAAAAATGAGCTTTTTTTTTTTTTTTTTTGGGTTTTCAAGGAAGTAGAAGCTTCCAAGCAACGAAAACATATATCTCTCGAGATCTTGTCCGAATCTGCTAATAAATTAAAGTACACCGAGGTCTCGGGAAGCTGCAGATTCTCATGCTATTTCATTCATTAATTTAAAGGTAATTTTTTTTAATATTTAAGATCTCTTGATAGTGGGTCTGTTTAATTATTATGAAAAGATAGTCTTTGTGAATTGAATTTTATGTTTGAAAGCTACAAACTGATGTATTCAGAGTTCAGGATTGCTTGAGTTTCTGATTGGTTCTGTTCGCAATTTCTTCTTTCCTTGCTATAAATATTTGTATAGATTCCTAAAATTTGTTGGCAAGACAATTAAAGGTATTACTTGCTTAGTTTCGGAGACGAAACGATTCAGTTTGAGCTTCACAAGTATCATATTTGCTGTGCTTCTCCTTTCTCTATGATGATCATGAAGAAAAATGACTTGACTTCGTACTAAATCATTTGCTGTGACTTATTAATACAGAATCAGTTTTTGGGTATGGAAATTCTCTCATATGGTTCGGCACCATGCTGTTATGTTGTGAACTCAAAGTGTAAATTGGTTGAAAAGAGTTTAAATTCACGTCAATCGAGGTTTCCTACTATTGGAAGTCATGGAATTTATTATACTGAAGTTATTTCTAGATGTGGGTCTGCGAGGTTCTGTAATATGGATCAGTCTTTTATAGTGAACCAGGGGCAGCAAAGAGGTTTTAGATCCCTAAATGCTCTTGAAGGCTCTAAACAAAATAGTTTCAAGGTATATAGTGGAAGCTATGATGGTTATGTGGTTGATAGTGAAGAGGATGCAAGAGATTTCTCAGGAATAGAGGAACCTGCAACTAAGGTTCTCATTCCAGGTCTGCCAGATGAGTCAAATGGTGAATCTGGTGCTCCAGTAAATAGTTGCTTTTGGCAATGGAAGCCTAAACTTAATGTACACTATGAAAAGGCTGGGTGTGAAAATGTGGATTCCCCACATGTTGTCTTTCTTCCTGGTTTTGGTGTTGGTTCTTTCCATTATGAGAAGCAACTGAAGGATTTGGGCCGTGACTTTAGAGTATGGGCACTTGATTTTCTAGGTCAAGGAATGTCGCTGCCTTTTGAAGATCCTACCCTTCAGTCTAAGGAAGGGGATACCTCAAATGGTAAAACTCCTTCTTGGGGTTTTGGCGATGAAACTGAACCATGGGCCAAAAAGCTTGTATACTCTATCGATTTATGGCAGGAACAAGTTCGTTACTTCATAGAAGAGGTAAGTGATATGGACACGATTCCTTTATTGTGTTCATATTGTGTATGATAGCAGCAGATCCATAGTCATTTCAGTTAGTTTATTGTTGTGCAAACACTATTCTGAAAATTGTACCATGCAAAAGGCTTTTTCTTCTCCATTTATTCTTTTTTTGTTAGTTTCAAATTCCTTTCACCACTTTATATTTTAAGTATATGAGAAGTATTATTTGTGGATTGTTATAACGTGTTATCAGTCATAACATTTATAGCTTTCCACAATACTTTCAAAATTGTGGCAAAAATCACAAGATTACCTAGTTTGTTACTTTATTAATATTCATGCTGGTATATAGTTGGGACAATGGGTGATGTCATTTAATTCAAATGGCTTCCTAATATCTGAGTTACTATGATAGACTTAACACAAGTTTTTCACAATTTCAAGATTCTTGCAGCCATTTCTGTCCTGTGATCTTTCTTTGGCTCTGCTACTGCTGAAAAGTTGAAAACATTAGTGCGTCTCCTTTCTTGGTTGAGCAGATGCTGATTAATATTGCATTCATGGTTGTTACTATAGCATGATTTGCTCAAAGACCATTTCAACGAATATAAATCCTTACTGCTCTGACACTGCATTGCTTGTCTCACCTCTAAGACCTTAACGCTGCAGTTGATCCATCAAATGTCAAGCCCCTTCAATTAGTGCAATTACAATTAAACTGATTTATGCTACTAGTTTTTTATCACTATCAAGAATGCCATCAACAATTATTACCATTTTGCTGCTTCTTCTTATACTTGTGCTGTTAAATCAAATATGTAATGAAAGGCTTTTGCACATAGCAGAAGTTATCTTCAGTCTTTTTATATTGTAGATTTTATCTGTCTATGATTTATATAATAGTTACAGAATAATGATATCCATCTTCAGTATCTTTATTCCAAATGTCATTGTAAATTTGTAATTATCTTACCAGTGCTATTGAGAAGTGCACTATACATCTAACGAAGAAAGTCCTGATATTCTTTTTTAAGTTCAGGCCTTAGGATGTTTTGTGTAGTTTTATTTGGAAGCCGTCTTGTGGAAATTGGCTCCATCGAATGAATCTGTGAGTAATGAAATGACATGAATTGAATTTTAGGTAATTGGTGAACCGGTCTACATTGCGGGCAACTCACTAGGAGGATTTGTTGCATTATATTTTGCAGCATGTAACCCTCATTTAGTGAAGGGCGTCACATTGCTCAATGCAACGCCTTTTTGGGGATTTCTGCCTAATTCTATAAGGTATCCAGGACTCGCAAAAATGTTTCCATGGGCTGGAACATTTCCTCTACCTCCAAGTATAAAGAGGCTTACAGAGCTGGTGTAAGTATCACTTGACTTTATTCATCACTTCTTTTCTGTCTTTTTTGTTGACATGTTTAAGTATTTTAGAAATCAAATGGTTTAAGTTTTATAATTTGAGGAGTGGAAACTTAACTGTTTTTGAGTTTAATTATGAGAATTGCAGTGTTGGAAATCCTTGACACAGTTGCCTTGTCACTGCATAAAGCCACTGCAGTTTCTTTCTCCATTAAACTGCCTTTTAATTAAATAATTGATTTTTCCCCTTTAGGTGGGAGAAAATAAGTGATCCAAAAAGTATTGCTGAGGTACTTAACCAGGTTTATGCTGATCATTCAACAAAGGTAGATAATGTGTTTTCTCATATAATTGAAACGACGAGGCATCCAGCTGCTGCTGCATCATTTGCTTCAATTATGTGTGCTCCCCAGGGAGAATTATCCTTCAATGAGGCATTATCTAGGTAAACATTACTACATCTTAAAATGCTATAGATGTTCATGAACACCTTCTCCATTTTTTGCTCCAAGTTAAAGATTTCCAGCATGTTTGCATTTTAGGTGTCGAAAAAACAATGTGCCAATCTGCCTCATGTACGGGAAAGAAGATCCCTGGGTGAGGCCAATTTGGGGACTTCATGTTAAAAGGCAGGTGCCTGAAGCTCCATATTATCAAATCAGCCCTGCTGGTCACTGCCCTCATGATGAAGTTCCTGAGGTACACAATTCTTCATTAATTAGTTTGAAAGTGTTCTTTCTGTTGCCCCTTCTTTATAATTTGTTCTGTTCTTGATGGTTTCAATTTCCAGTTTAATGAAGAATATGCTTTCTGATTTCCATCTTACTGGGACCTTATTTATCTGTAGATATCATAGGAGAGGGAGGATTCAAGAATAAGAAATTTCTATATGCTGATCCAGTGAATGTAAATAAATGAAAAAAAAAATCTTTTCTTTTCTTGTTTTTCTATTCTGATTTAATGTCTGATGGGTCATTCTTTGGATAACTTTTTAATTGTGGTCTGAAACCATGAGGAATTGAAGATGTAGGGGTTTAGCAATTTTGGGAGAAGACAAAGCATGCATATAAAAGAGTATGGAGCTAAGTTGCCTACTTATGGAAGAATAGTGTCTTCCTGATGATTCAGCAGGTTGATATCATATAAAGAGCAGTAGAGATGAGTTTGGTTTATCAATTTTGGGTGCTCCCTGAAATTGTTTATTCTTCTTCTTCCTCCTTTTCTTTCCCTCTCCCTATGCGTAAGAGAGAGAGATAGAGAGGACTTCTTCCTTTTCTTTCCCTCTCCCTATGCCTAAGAGAGAGAGATAGAGAGAAATCCATTCCTATTGCAAGTCCTCTCTCTCTCTATTGTATATAAGGAGAAGAGGAGTCATGCTGTCCTGAATATTTTGCTAGACTCACAATTGAGGTAAAGAGACTGTCAACAAATGCCAATGAACTAGCTTACATGGCAGGCATTAGCCTCAGTTTTAATGATTGAGGTCAACTTGATGTCATAGATTCGATCCCTACTTCTTGTCCTTTCCCTACTCCCTCTTCTCCAGGTCATGGACCTCCTATGTAACCAAAAAAAAAAGCTTGTCAACAATCTGGATATCTTTTGTTCTTTTAATCCCCTCCCTTGTTCTCTTTCCCTTTTTCTTTTGGTGGGGGAGGGAGCAGAGAGAGATTTGCATCTCAGGCTGCCGGTAGGGTTTCATCACATTGACTAACTTGTTGAATCACCTGCAACTGTAGGGTTTCATCACATTGACTTTCTCAAATACGAGAAAGAGAAGAGAATTTATTTTTTGGTACATGACGGTACGGAGGATTGAAATTTGAACCTAACACCTCATGCAAACTACCAAAACCCTCATCCCTCATCGTTATCCAGCTTAAGAAAAGAGAATATTAAATATAACATGTTTGAGTTTTTCCCTTTCTATAAATTGTATTTCTTCTTGAGTTTCAAGTTTCATATAACTCTCATTAATACAGTAACTGTCGTTGTTGGCAGGTCATAAATTTCTTACTACGTGGTTGGATCAGAAACCTAGAATCTCAGGGTTCTATCTCGTTACCTCTGCTTGATGACTCAGACAACATAAAATACATCATTGCCAGGGAGTTAGAATTCATGAGAGAAAGTTCAAGGAAATCAGTGATGGTTAGATATTTTGGTTCTAGTTTCACAATTTGGGATAGAATAAGATCTTACATCAATTCTCACTTGAAGTGCAGGAATTTGGCAGTCAAATCTGGGTGACATGGTGAACTCTGCTGTCCTCAAAGCATGGAAGTTTACGTCAACTTGTATACTGTAGATCATATCAAAGGAAACATTACACAGCTCATGTAATCAGTTGTCAATATTGTGTATCAACCATTACTCCAAAAAGAGAAAAAAAAAATCTTTCCTGGAGCATCTGATGAGCCAATATTGGGGTTATCTGCATATTACTTGAATATGCTGCCTGAGCTAATTTAAAAAAGAAGCAAAAGTTAATGAATAAAAGAAAATATTAGGCTAATACCACGGATAGGGATATTATCTTGCAGAGGCTCAGGAATTTCTCTCCTATAGGGACAAGAATGGGAATAGAAATTCTTCTACCTAAAATATGGGAGCAAGAATAGGGATTATACTTTTTAGCTTGTGGAGATTTTTTATATTAAAAATAAATAAAAAAATTATGAATCAAATTAAAATTGGATGGATTTAAAAATACTTTATAAAAAATTATTTTATGTTTAAATGTTATAATTAAAAAAAAATTTAAATTAAAAAATATTTTCTCAAATGTAATATGAGACAGTATTAGCACTTTTAGCCCATGATACCACTTGGGCCTAGCTTGAAAAATTATGACTTGAACTGTTGAATTTAATTTGTCAAAAAAAAAAAGCTAAACTTAATAATTAGGTTTTGGATAAGGGTAGAGCTGGCAATCAGGCCATCTCAGTCCAATTGGGTTAATGATAAAATTGAGTCAGCCCGTTTTTATATCAGGTTGGCATATTGTTGGGTCAGTCCAATCATAACTATTGTGTATCACTAATTTTTATTTAAATTAAATACAATTTATTTTTATATTAAAAATACTAGAAAAATAAATAAATTATGAAATATATATATATATATATATATATATATACACACACACAATTGATTTTTATTAATATAAATTTAGACTAAAATATACTGTAATTTATATACTTGCCTTTTGTAAGCCTTTCTTGGGTTTGCTTTTTAGAATAATGTTTATTAATATATAAAGAAAATAAAGATATTTATATTGGAGATGAGAAGAGACCAAGAAATTTGACTTAATTAGTTATCTTTTTCTCTAATTATATAAAGCTTGCAACTTGTATTAAATAACTCCACTGGCAAAATTCTCTTGTGTTTTACTCTCAAGCTACTGGATAGGCTTTGATTATATTTTTATCAATATGTATATATGTCTTGATCAAGTTAAAGAATTTGGTGTTGTCAATTTCTTTGGTGCCTCTGTTTTCTTTCTTAATATGTGATGACATTTAATTACTATATATCATAAATTGAATTATACATGTATTAAAATTTTTGGGTCAGCCTGATCGGACCTCAGGCCACATTGGGCTGGACAAAAAATACCTAATTTTTTCAAGTCAATATTTTAATAGCCCAGCCCTAATATTTATTGGGTTATGCCAATTTTGTCACCTCTAAACAAGGGTGAAGCTACGTTGAAGTCAGACTATGTAAATGCCCATCCTGATTTTAAATATGAAGTATAAATTAAATAATTAACTTATATAAAAATGTATACAATAACTAATACACATAAAGTTAAATTTAATTATATATTACATGTCAATTATTTATATATTATTAAATTAATTTAGATTTTATATGAATAATTTATTTATTTATTAATATTAATAATTAAAATCTAAAATTTTTAATTAAAACTAATTACATTCAAGAGTCCCTATACACTCTGTTTAATTTTAAACTTTTAGAGGTCTCTATTTCAAAAAACAATTATTAAAGAATTTTAAAATCCATGAATTTTTGGACCAAATTAAATGGTAATCACAATTTAAATTAATTTAATCATTAATAATATTAGTAATTAAATAAAATAATAATATATTTGAAGTACTGAAAACATTATGAATTTAATAACAAAATATATATTTAAATATTTTTCAACGAAAATTAATAAAAAATAACTCTTTTTCATTCCTCGACTATTGCAATAGATGAAGCCAAGTGTCACGAAAAGGGAGATAGAGTTGGAGGTGGAAGGATTTGCCACTGCCACCTTCCCTTCTGTCTCTCTGCCCAACACCTGGCTATCATCGTCTCCATGCATCTCAATCCCCTTAACTACTTTAATATCTCTGTCTGCTTCAGTCTCAGCCATTGCTAAGCACTCTGACTTACCAGACTTCACCTCTCCCAAACGCCAAATATGAGTCACGATCAGCCAAACAGGCCTCAAACTGATAACTCCCCTCAACCGGAACTGCAACAACCCATCAAATACGGCGACGTTTTCAAAGTCTCCGGTGACTTAGCTTCCAAACCCATCTCACCCCAAGACGCAGCCACCATGCAAGCTGCTGAGATCCGCGTCTTGGGACGCACCCACAAGGGAACCCCAGCAGACGCCATGGAATCCGCCGCGGCCATCAACGAGTTGGCCGGCCATGTCACTCACCAGGACTTCACCGACATCGCCAAGAACCAAGGCGTCTCCGTGACGGAAACAAAGGCTAGTGGCCACCGCATCATCACGGAGGCTGTGGGTGGCCAGGTTTTGGGACAGCACGTGGAACAAGACGTTCCCACGGTGACTACTATTGGGTCGGCTGCTATAGATGGAGACCCCATCACCATAGGCGAGGCACTCGAAGCGGTGACAATTTCGGCCGGAGATAAACCGGTTGATCAAAGCGACGCTGCTGCTATTACAGCTGCGGAGATTAGGGCGACGGGGAAGAACCGAATAGCTCCAGATGGTATAGGGTATACGGCACAGTCTGCAGCCTCTCTCAACACTCATGCCATGCGCCGGGAAGATATGACGAAACTCTCCGACGTTTTATTGGTAATTTTATAGCACTTATGCTAAATTAATAAAAAAAATTAATTTTAACTTAATTTGTTTAAAATTATCGTTTATTAAAGTTTAAATTTTTTTATAAAAATATTATATTTAAATGAATTTAATAAATGATTGGTTTATTAAATAAGTTTTGAGTTCAAATGTATTAGTGTTTGTGGGGGGATGTTTTGGTGGTTATAGGATGCGACGGAGAAGCTGGCGGCGGACAAAGCGGTGACGAAGGAGGATGCGGAGGCTGTATATGCTGCAGAGGTGGAGTTTCCATGGCGGAGGGATACACCGGAAATGATTGCGACACCTGGTGGAGTGGCAGCATCCATGGCCACGGCAGCTCAGCTGAATGAAGAAACGTAATCAACTAACTAACAAATTCTCCTTTTCAAACTTTTGGGCTTTACGTGTGATTATGTAATGGCGTTTACTCCCCTACCCACGGTGGGCGGTGGGGGATTTTGATAAATTTTTATTTTATTTTTGTTTATGTTTTTTTTTAAATTAATTAAGTATAAGTGCAGCATCATGTAAAATTACTTTCTGCTGCGCTCTTTCTTTTTTATTTTCTCTTTACATCTATATATATATATATATATATATATATAATAACTGAAAATAAATAACTTATTTTAAAGGTGCTACAATTTTTTAATTGTTTTAATAATGATAAATTAATTATAAGTTTAAAAAAAATTCAAAAATTTAAAATTCAAAAAAATTATACATCAAAAAAGTAAAAAATTTAAGAAAAAGAAATTTTTTTTAAAAATATATAAAAATATTTCAAACAATTTTAAAAAATACTATGAATAAGAAATAAAAAAATAACAAACAAAAAAATTAGAGGGAGAATATCCTTTAAAAAATTCTCAAATGTGAATGGCAGGTTTTAAAATTATTCCTAGAAGACTAACCATAGCCCTGCTCAAATGATAGTTATTGAATTGTTTTTTCCCACCTTCTAAAATAATAAATCCTGAATTCCAAGCCTCCCAAAAAGAAAAATCAAACAAATGAAGTCAATATTCAAAACAAATATTGTAGAAAATAAAAAATAAAAGGACAGAAAAACTAAGGAATGGAAAAGATATGGAAAAGATAAAGAAACAAATAGGAAGACCTTGACCAAAAAATGGTAAACTACCTTTAATATTCATTTTTAAAACAATAATATTCGAGCTTCATAAAGTATGAATTTAGAACAAGAGCCACAACCAGTCGTCGTCCAATACAAGAACGAAGATTTTCGTATTTGTAACATCCCCTTCTTCCCCCTTGGGATTCCAAGGGTGGGCCCCCTGTGAACCGAACAAATTGAACTCTTTCCTCTCTCTTCCTCTCATGGACCCACCTTCACAAAATGGTTTCCATTTTTAATCTGATAATACTCCATAACATTTGAACGACATCTAGCCATTTCTGTTCTCTCCTCTGCTTTTCTTCATGTCCAACTTCCTCTGATTCTCATCTTCTCTACCTGTTTTGAATCTTCACCCAAGTTTCCTTGAATCCTAAAACTTGAACCTTTAATGGGGTACCTCTCTTGTAGAGCTGAATCTGCCGTTTCAACCTCCAATTCTCTTTCCCCTTCTTCTTCCAAAGTTTCCAGTCACAAACCAGAAAAACCCGTCAAGATCCAACAGTTCGATTACAGTGACCTTGAAGCCGCCACCAATGGCTTCTCCGACCGAAAGCTCTTAGGCAAAGGTAGTCACGGGCATGTATACAAAGCCGTTCTTCGTGGCCGTCCAGTTGCAGTTAAGAGGCCATCTAGAGCTCAGAGTCTTGTTCACCGACCCAGTTGTTCTTATTCCTCTGCACCCGAAATCACCAACGGGGTCGATAACGAAATCGATATTTTATCCAAAATTCAGAGCCCAAGATTAGTTAATTTGGTGGGTTTTACAAATGATTCAAGAGACAGGCTTTTGGTGGTTGAATTCATGAGCAATGGCACTCTTTATGATGTTCTTCATTCATCTTCTAGGCCACCCAATTGGGGTCGGAGAATCCGATTGGCTTTACAAACGGCAAAGGCAATTGACACCCTTCATTCTTCAACCCCACCTGTAATTCACAGAGACATCAAATCTGCAAATGTTCTAATCGATAGAAACTACAATGCTCGATTAGGCGATTTTGGTTTAGCCCTAAGGGGCCATGTGGATGATTACAGACTCAGGTCCACGCCACCTGCAGGAACTATGGGGTATCTCGATCCTTGTTATGTGACCCCAGATAACTTGAGTACAAAAACTGATGTATTTAGCTTTGGGATTTTGCTGTTTGAGATTATTAGTGGAAGAAAAGCAATTGATATTTCATATTCACCACCATCTATTGTGGATTGGGCTATTCCTCTTATAAAGAAAGGGAAGCTATTAGCTGTTTATGATCCCAGAATTTCACCTCCTAAGGATCCTTTAGTGAGGAAGCAATTAGCTGTTATTGCAGCAAAATGTGTAAGGTCTTGCAGGGAAAGAAGGCCTTCAATGAAGGTGATAGTTGCTTGGCTTACCGGGTTGTGTAAATTGGTGCCTCTTCATTCATGGAATGGCTTTAATAATCCCTGCATGATGGTGGAGACTTTGGGTAACCCAGTTGAGGGAAGAAATGCCCAGGTGAGTTCAAGAACAGAAGGTGTAAAAGGAGGAAACTTCGAGGCCTTGGATGCTACTAGATTGTCTAAATCTGCAGTGCGATATTCAAGGAGAGTGTATTCTGATTTGGGGTTCAGCAGCAACTTGATGGATCTTCTGGCCACCACTGAGGAGCCAGAATTTCTGAAAGATGCTAATGGAGTTGAACTTAGTTCTCAATCGGCTAACCAAGTTTCTAGCTCAAGGTTTGGAAGTGGAAGATATTTCATTAAGGGCAGAAATCTTTACAGGGCTTGTGGGAATGATAAAGATGCATTTGGTATGAGAAAAGGCCAAATTTCTAAAGAGGATGAGATTTCTGGGTCCAATTTGAATTCTAATGTAGCAGGGGAGAAGTTATCTAGTTAATTGCAGAAGTATTTGGTTGGAGTGATGTTCAGGCTATAAGCTTTCCTTGCCTGCAAAAATTACGGTGATGTAGATTTGTTGGTAGTTCAATTTTTGTGGGTTTCAGAAATGACCTCTTCATTGTTCATTTTGTGTATCTGGATTGAAGGGCACACTGCTGATGTTCCCTAAAAACTATTCAATAAACTTCACCAAGGATTTTGTTTCCTTCTTTTTAATGCACTTTTGGTTCTTTTAATATTCTACAAATTTTAATTTAGTTTCTTAATTTTTAATTTTAACAATTTTATCTTTTTATATTTTAAATTTTTTTAATTAAGTCTATTTTCATTCATAAGATAATAAAGTTACAATTAATATTATCATTTATATGAAATGATAATTTGATATAAAATCAAGTGAAATCACATTAAATGTACGTACTTTTATCTTTTTTTTTATATTTTTTTTCATATTTTTTAACGTAATTTTATTTAATAATTTATTAAATAATAATTTCAAATCAACAATAATGGTTCCGCATATATTAATTAATTATAACATCATTATTTATTAAATGACTAAAGTATAGTAGGAAAAATTAATTGAAAATCTTTAAAATAAAAAAGACATTGTTATCTAAATTAAAATAGAGGGACCTACATTATATGTAAGTCCATTTTTTTGATAATTTTATTAATATACATTTAGAGATATTATATTTTAAAATAGTATAAATTTTTTTTCCTTTTTAATGTCATTTTGAGATATTATTTTAAAATTATTTAAAGCATTAAAAAAATAAATTGGGAAGACACTAAAAAATCCATGATAATATTTTAAATAAAATTTCAAAGTGGAAGCAGAGTTGGAGTTCATGATAATTTTATGGTATAAATTTGTTTCGTTTCAAAAGCGATTGTGGTTGTGGCCCCATTAACATTAAACTAACAATCTATTTCACTCAAGCAAATATCATCTTTCAGAAAATTGTGGCGTTGATTAATATGCTCATTTTGCCATATGATGATAAACTATTATAAAACAATTATATTATTTAATTATTTTAGATATTTTATTTAAACATGTTATTTAATTTCTTTTAATGTCATTCACATACTAATTTCCAAATTAATATATAGATGATATTATAATTTATTAGTATAAGTGGTCTTATTATTATTTATATAAAATAATTATTTAACAAAAAACTAAATAAAATTATATTAAATGTACATAAATTTACTATTCTCGTAGTGGTTTGTCATGGCCCCATCTAAGAAAAAAATTAGTGTTATCGTAATATTAAATTTAATACTTTTCTCTCACAAAAAAAGATATAATTGTTATTCCTAAAAGAAACTCTTTATAATATAATAAGTATATTTTAGCATTGCAATTTTTTCCCGCCCAGTGGCAAAGTTTGGATTTGTCGTATTGTGGTGGAGAGTTGAATAAGTTGGATGATTCTATTAACAACTTTCGAGGTAATAGAGATAGCTAACGACTAATGTACCACCAACGACACGAATATATTAATCTTCCTACAATTGTTGAATGTCTCTTGTTGGTTTGGAGTGTTTGAAGGAGTTCGTATTTTTGGGTTTGTATTTTAAATAAAAGTAATTTCTTAAAAGAATAGGTATTTGTTATTTAGATGTAGTTACGCAGAAATAATTTTATTAAAAAAAATAGATGCCTTGTATTTGAATATAAATATATAAAATT
This sequence comes from Ceratonia siliqua, assembly GCA_034509205.1. Classification (NCBI taxonomy): domain Eukaryota; kingdom Viridiplantae; phylum Streptophyta; class Magnoliopsida; order Fabales; family Fabaceae; genus Ceratonia; species Ceratonia siliqua. The sequence goes on from JASKGM010000009.1 coordinate 4,374,481, forward strand.
GTTAAAAATGACATATAAAAGTACTTTTCAAAATATGTGTAAAATATTTTAGAGATATATGTGTTTAAAAAATTTTTTCTCTTTTTTATTGAACTTGCTTTTTTCAAAAACTATAAATTATGACTTTTAAAATAATCAATTTTTTGCTATGATAACAAAAAATGAAATAAATGTCTTAACGGGTTGACCTAATGGGTTTAAAATTATTTAAGAATTTAATTTCCGTTCACGTGTAAATTAAATTGATGATATCAATCCTTATTATAAAAAAAAGAAAAAGAAAAAACTATATTAGGATGTCAATTTAGTGCATGTAATTTTTGTATTACTCAATTTTGAAATCACCTTCCTCTTTGCCTCACCCAACCTAGAGTTTATTCTTTCATATCTACTTAAGAATGTTCATGTTTAAAGCCAGATCATACTTCAATTGGAAGCTAGCTAGTAGATTCCTTTCTTCTAATATTAATCTTTTAATTATTTCTGGTACCCAATTTTGGGACTTTGCTGTTAGGCTGTGGCAATTAGAGATAATGTTTTTCAATGTTATATTTCATTGATTTATAAAATTTACCATTCTTAAATTTATTTGGAGAGAGAATTAGTATTAATTAACGCATAAACTGACTCAAAAATATTCTTAATTATCAAATTACATAAGAGGCATCAAGATTATGGAAGTTGGCAACCGATGTTTGATTCTCATATTAGACAATCATTTAATTCTGAATATATATTAATTCTTCATTGTTGATTTTCTATTTGTTTAATTTCCTCTTTTGTTAGTTTATATTCATCATTGCAATCCTCAAACCCAAATTTTCATCATGAATCTTAACAGTCACTCAATAGAATATTTCAAATCTTGCTATGAGGATTTCTAAAATTAGCAACTTAATTTTTCTATAGGAAAGCATATTTAAGATGAGAACATCATTAATATCCACAATTCATTATTTTCCTTTTTTATCATAAGAAAATAAGAATCTTTCTATTAATTAATTAATTAGTGATGATTTCATTCTAACTATACAACTTTTTTAATATTTTAAAAATGATGTCATTACTATTTTAATACCACAAAAATAGTGAATTAACATGAAATTAAAATATATATAATAATAATAATAATAATGAATTGATACTCACTCTATCTTTTAAAGGTCAAAATGGAGTTTTTGAATAATTTAAATAAAATTGACCAAAATGTTAGGATTGTTACAGAAGAGGAAGCTGATCCAAAAAATTATAATAAGAAGAGAAAGTAGAAAAAGAAGAAAAAATTAGGTGGTTGGTTTTCTATGTCTTCTCTTAAAAGAATGGAAATGAGAGGGAATGAGATTAATTGTGTTATACTTTTGGTGATATGTTCCTTCCAATGATGGCATTTGAGTGGATGAGACTTTCAATACCAACTTCTTGCTGAAATATTTTCCATATGCTTTTACTATACTAAGTAGACCCCCCATGGAATTGGAAACCTTTTTGTATCATGAATTGCTTCTGCTACACAGTGCCTACGCTATCTTAAAGAACACTGACATGAATACGTGATAGTAAAATATAATATCGTATCTGGTATACATAGAATATATGGACTCTTTTTTATTGAATGTTGAGAGTTGAGTGGAATCAAAAGGATGTTTTCATGCAAAGAAAAGGATTCCATAAACACCAACTTAACTTTACTGAGGCAGAGCCATTGATGCAGCAAGAATCAAATTTTTTCAGTACATGAAGACAAATAGGAAGAGGTTAGAGGCTGCCCAAATTGTTGAGAATTTCAGACTCCAATAAAATAAACTTGAAGAAAGTAAAATAAATCACTGTCTTTTATTGTTTAGCTATTTGTATCACCTATGATAAATTTATATATTCCTTTCCAAAGATCAAGGCTTTACAGCTCATGAACCTATTAGTCCATCACCCATCTATCTCTCTCTCTTCTTTTGAATTTCTATAGCTTCAGATGGAAAATAAGCATCATCAACGTTTGACCTTATAACATCTCTTTATAATATAGTTTTTGCCATAATCTAATTTCATATTATCCAAAATTTTCTTTTATGAACTTTAAACTTTATTGGGTTTTATAAAATATTAATTGTATTTTTTTATTATTTTCAATTATCATAATATATGAGAATCTTATATATTATAATAGTTTATATTTTGGTATTTAATTAATATATCATAATATCTAAAATACTAAAAATATAAGATATTAATATATTAAATAATTCCCTAATATACTATTTTAGTTTTTTTATATAAAGAAAAAAAGCACTGTAGATGAGGGAGAAAAAACAAAAACAGTAGTTTAAGAATGAATGAGTTTAAAGGGTGATGATGGAATGGGGGGGTTTGATTCTGGCAACGAAGGGAAAGGAAAATGTGAGAAAAGGGCTCAAATTCCATGAAGAGGCAGTTCTTTTGTGTCTGTACCTGAATGGCATCTTTTGATTAATTGAGCCCCTTTATTAAGATCTTCCATTAATTAGAATTCCATAAAGCAGTCTAGAGATTTGCACCCAATGTCCCATTACTTGGACAAATTTCATACAATAAGAACAGTATCATGAAAAAACAAAAGGACAAATTACACTTTACCAATTTCAAAACCTTATAGAAAAATCCTTGGTGCCATAATAAAACTTAAAAGATTTATATTTGATATTAATGTTTAACACCTGTTAGACATAAATATTACTTTTTTCTAAAAGTGTTTGTGCTTCTAATTAATCTCACTTGATGTAAATAGAGGACGTTTTCTCCTCAAACTGTTAACATATTCCCACTTGTCTCCCCTGTACTCATTTAAAGGAGGGTTCATTGGGTTTTGTTTACTGTAAACTTGCTTAACCTAACTTAATTTGTGCATATTTAATTAGTTTAGGTTAAATTTACGAATGGGTTGAGTTTTCATCAACCCGTAGAGTGCAAGTTAATTGCGGGTTGATAATTTCACAACCTCATCAACCCGATTCAACTCATAAACTTGTATAATAATATTTTTTATATAAGTTAAGTTAAAATTTTTAATTTTTAATTTTTAATTTGTATTTTTATATTTATATTATTACTTTTATTAATTTGTGTTTGTAAAATAATATTTTAATTTAAAATATTGTATTTTTATTATTTTAAATAATTTTTTTGTAATTAAAAATATTTTAATTCTCAAGCTGTGAATCCGACTTAATCCAGGCCCATTAACTCTACTACTTTCTCATCATTAAACACTCAAATGGGAAATTAAAACAAAGGTAGTGCTTGAAATATTAAAAAAAAAAAAACTCAATATCTTCATCTTGGCATATACTCCCTTGAGTTAACATATCTAGAAATGAAGAGAAAGACACCATAATTATGCATGTGGCGAAAGGCATGCCCATGATGCAATTTCGCACTTCACGAATTGCATAGTGGTTTTTTTTTTTTTAAAATAAATGAAAGTAAGAATATTTAAACTTAAAATCTCTTATAAATTATCCAATTATCTTATTACTAATCTATATCAATTTGCCTCCTTATCCATCAATTTCCTTGGTGATTTGTTGCATTTATAAACAAAGTCCCCAAAAGAGAACTTTAAAAAAATACAACTTGTATGACTTTTGCAACAAAGAGCTCTGGAGACACTAAAACAAAACATTTTTAAATAGATCTAATATATTAACAATAAATACGTTAAATTAATCATAAATAAATATATAAAAATATGTTGAAACTGAATTTTAATACGTCTTATTAAAAAATATTATTTACATACTTATATTTGTTTCTGTTAATTTTATTAATTTTTATAAGCCGTATTTATTTAATAATTACCAAGTAACTCAAGATCAATAATATGCTGAGGTCCACCATGATCTGAAAATCTATGCAATGCAGCTGGTGGAGAAGCAACAAAATAAGGGCATTCAGCACTGGGGGGTGTTTATAGGGTTAAGTCTACCTAAATGGAATTCACTTGTAGACATTGAGCTTAGTTTGGATTGAATTTTTCTCAATTAATAGGTGGTAAATTTTCAACCCAACCAGGTCCAAAAACATGTACACACATATATTTTTTAAATATAATATCATTTTGTAGAATTAAATTAGGATTCCTAATTCGTACTTTTAAACTTTTTATATGTTTATGTTAGTATTTTTATTAATTTGTTTTTGTAAAATGATATTTTTAATTTGAGATGTGTTTTATCATTGGTAACGTAAAATTATTCTTTGGTATTCATTGGGCACCCAAATTTTCACTTGGAACACTAAATTTTAAATAGTTTCATATACTGTTCACATTTTTTTTACTCTTAATAAAAAGTGATTATTTAATTATAAAAAAAGTTATTATGTTATAATCATAACATAATAATCATTTTTATAACAATAATTTTTTATAAAAAAATATATACAGTACATTATATTATTTGAGAATTTGATATGCATGAAGCACCAAGTGAAAATTTATAACACCAAAAAAATAAATTTTCCTTAATTATTTTAAATATTTTTTGAAATTAAATTCATTTTATTTTTAATCCGTGAAAACAATAATATGCAAGTTGAGTTGAAACCCGACCCGACCGACGCGACGGGGAAACGCCCACAGGCTCAGGGAAAAAAAAGATCACCCTCTACTCAGTAGTCAGTGCCCAGCAATTGCCCAATCACTGCATATCCTTTCAATTTCCTTGTTTTTTCAGTAAACTCTGGCGTTCCTCAAACTCCCTTTTTCTGTAGGCCCAGAAATTTGTTTCATCCCACCACACTTAGGACTTAGGAGTATGATTTTTGTTTGTATGCTAGAATTTATGAAATTAACGGTTTCAGTTTCATCTGTGGAGCTATATCTTCTTTACTCCAAATTTTGGGATTTCTAACCATGTAAGAAGGTATAAATAAGTCAAAATCTATTTTTCATCCATTATCTTGGTATAAAATTTCATATTCATCACACAACTTTTATTTATTTTAATTTTCTCTTTTTAGCTTCTCTAATCTAACACCACAAGTCACTAACAAAATTATCTTATATGTTAATCTAGGTGTCCAAGAAATACTGAAGAATATTACAACATTTTAAAAGATAAACGACAAAACTGAAACAAATAAATGGACCAAGGACAAAGAAAAGAAAAATTCCCAGGCTAGATTTTATTGGATGAGTATCTACAAATTTGTAGCAAGGATTATTTCCCATCAACTGGAGGTTCGTATACAATAACTTTAATAGTTCATTGAACTGAGAGCTTAAACAACGACTGCGTTTTAGTTATCATCATTCTTGATTTTCAAAGATTTGTACTTCAATTAGTAGTCAGAATATCCTTCATTCATGAATACTTTAATGCTTTTTAAGATTTGTACTTGAATTATTTACCAGACAGACTCTTTCTTCCTTTTCCGGAAAACAGGACACTGCTGTTCTTTAACATGCCACAAACACGAACAGCTACGAGAAATGAACATGAACAGTTAATATAAACAGGTTACATTATTCACTTCTTTGGCAACCAAATCAATCAATAATTATGACTATGGCAGTACAAATTCAAATAGTAATCTATCAATGTAACATCAGGACATAGCTTTCAGGAAGACCCGGGTACCAAAAGGTGAGAAGATAAAACCATCTATGAAATTCAGAGGGCTAAATCAAACAACGAGAAAATGTAACCAATCGATTAAATGAAAAACAATCTGCTAAAAGACTTCTGATCACGTCCTGAAAACTACCTTTACTAACAGCTTTTAATGACAGTCGAAGTGAAAGCAGCAGCCACTGCAAGAAACTGTAACCAAAACCCTGCTACTGCAATACAGAGAAGGCAATCTTGTATACAACGATGAAAGGATCAGCACTGCAAGAAGCTGACCATGTGAAGATTTTCCAAAATGAGGCAAATATATTAAAAGGATCCGTATCTTTTTAACTTAATCTCACACTCTGCCTTGTCTTGATCATTCGCTTGAGTGAACCTAACCAGGACTGGCATTCATCCCATTCAGTTGTAGTAAGAAGTACCTGCAACATAACAGAAACAGCTAGAGCATAAATTTGATTGGTGTTATCAACACAATTATTTAGTTACTTTAATTTTCAATTGCTTTACCTGAATTTGTAGGGCAGTACTGAAATCGCCATTGTCTAATGCCTGACACAGCTGAAGGAGCTTATCAGCAGCATTTTTAGAGATGTCCCCACTGTTTATTTTGGCAAACAATCCTCCAAGTTTCCTTGAGTTGTCTTCTATCTCCCGCTTTTTAGCTGGATTTGCACGTGAACCTCCCAGTGCTTCTGATGTCTCGTTGAAAAGCCTTGTCAATGTTGTGACAATGGGCCTTTGGTGCACTGGAAGACAGAGTCAAAGCACGCAAAACATAAATCCAAAGGAAATTTCCATAAGCTCACCATAGGAAGACAAATGACTTTATCAGCACAATAAATATCAGTGAAATGCATAATTTAAGACTTTGTTTGGTTCTCTACACAGAAAAGAATAAGTAATATTACACGAAAAACAGCCAAATCAGTTGAAGGAATATAAAAAATTCATTTGCTGGAAAGCCCCTAGTCAACAAGCATGTATTCCCTTTGCCCTTCACATTTTCTTTCTTCATTTTTCCTCTGGGCAAATAGCAGGTAACTTAAGCATGAGAAACAACTAAAACCCCAGTACACCAAGACTCTCACTATTGTTAGAGCAAACACATGCATGTACTAGTATTTACACACGCAACAGCTAGACAAAATGCAGACAATACAGGACAGAATATCAAATCTGCTATCTCTAAAATGTCACAGATCATACTCTTTAAGAAAACAATAATATGAACAGATCAAACCAAGCATTTAAGCATTTCAATTACAATGGTGCAGAAACTATACAACATCTACAAGGACCTAAAAAACTAATGAGAAAGGGGCAAAACGAAATTATTGCTTTATTATGTGCAGCAATACATTAGTTGAACCTATAGCATGCCAAGCCAATCTTAAGTCTTAACTGCTTGTCCATAAAATTCTGCTAAGAACTTTATATGTTCAACACATTTTTATACACACACAACTAGATTCAAGTTTTAAAGACATTGTTGATCATTTGAACATGCTCAGACAACAGACCCACACCTAGCATTGATTAAATGAATAAGTCTTGGTCACGGTGGCGCTTTAACAGACCAAACAAAGAAACAGAGTACAAAAAGCAAGAGAACAGTAGTACTAGATGTTGCAGCTTAATATATTCAGAAAATCAGAAGTATCATAAAAGTCAAATAAAAGCACATAATTTCTAGGTCCTTTTTGACGAATGCACAATTTCCAGTGGGGGAACAAATTACCAGGTACATTTGAAGTATCAGCTGTCTGCACAGAAGGCGGTGGAGCTGCTGGTGCTGGAGCTGGTTGTACAGGTGCCACCTGATGGGCACTGGGAGGCTGCATTGATCCCATCCCAGGTCTTGGGACAACACCAGAACTCGGGATTGGAGTGAATCCACTTGGATTTAGGGTTGGTGCCACAACTTGTGGCACTTTCTGGCCATGAACCAAACCCAGTTGAGATGTGGCAGGGGGTGTAGGTTGGTAAGGTGTATTGCTGGCCGTCTGAAATACATGAAGTCACATTATTAATCTAGTAGTAGCAACAAATACTAGATGCAAAGGAATTTGACATAAAAAAGATCTACTGACAGGATACAACTGAGAACCCAATGTAGGCTGCTGATATTGCTCAACATTTCTTAGCACAGGAGGAGTGTGAGGAACAAAAGGTCTCAAAGGAGGCTGTGTGACAGGAGCAGTAGAGAAGTTTTGCTACAGAAAGAAAATAGTTAAGAATAAAAACCAAAAAAATACGGATAACAAAGAACTCCAATTGTACGAAATACAACATTCAAACTACTTCGACCTCTAAGCAAGATGCCATACTTCATCACATATTAATCTTTAGAAATGCAAGTAAATATAAAACAAATGCTGAAAAGCATATAAAAGAAGGGAATTGCTATGCAAGACTATTTAAAAATAATAAAATAATAAGAAATAAATTACTCTATATGATAAGGTTAAATGGCTATCAGGTTCTTGAACTTCTTGTATCTCAATATGATAAGGTTACAACAGCTTGTGTTAGTAATTGCATTCTGAGGCAACGTTTACACCAGATATGCTAAGTTTTGGGCATTTCAGAACTAAATTGGCCAAGGTAATTGCTTGAGTATGTGTGCACGCGCAAGTGTGCATGTGTATGTACTTCTAATGAAATTTGACCTCTGTTCCCAACCTGTTTAGTATCTCTTATGAAGTATATTTAAATGTAATTTCATAAAAACATTATGGTGGCTAACAGTTTGTTTTCCAAAGCAAATAAACAATTAATTCCTTAAGAAATTATGGACAGTAGGCTACAACTGCTACTTTTGTGGTATGTAGTATGATATACCTGGGGACTCTGGGGAACCTGAGGTGGTGGTGATGGAACAAACAAATTAGGTTGTTGAGGTTGCTGATATGGAGCAGGATCAGTATATCCTCTTCCATATGAAGGATCAAATGGCTGTTGATAGTTTTCATTATATGTAATTCCAGAAACACCTTGTTGCACTTGTGGGGATACTGACTCCTAAGAAACAAACAAACATCAAAAGGAAAACTTTCAAATTGCAGCGAGACAATATGTTTTGCAGAAAAAAGAAAATTTCAAAGAACACAGGTAAAATAAATACCTGATAATAATTTCTACTGTAATTGGAATTATCAAACTCAGTAGTCTTGATGTCTTTCTCTGCACCGAAATTATTAAAAAAAAAAAAAGCAAAACAAAATACAAAATTAGATGTGTTTAGAAAGCTTCAAATATTGAAGCAAAAGAGGAAATGATAGACAGCTGGGAAACATACTAACACAATTACAATTTCTTGCAAAGAAAGCATGAAAAAGAATCTTTATAATCCAGGTTCCATTATCCATTACACGTTCCTCCACCAATAGAAACTTATCCAAGTGAACTAAAGTTTTAATGGGTTATTATGGTTTCCACATAATTTGCTTCTTTTTTTCCCAGAATCCTTTATCTTTAATATCAAAAAATAACTACCATGTTCCTCCACCAGTAAAAACTTACACAAGTGAAGTAGTGAACTAACCTTCTCCAAGGTTATTTCTGTCGTAAAACCCATAAAGAAAAAAGTTTATGCGGAGATACATTGTTTTATAGAATTTATTTTGCGATTAAAATAAAAATCAATTGTTTTTCATAGGAAAAAACAAATAAATGTCTTTCTAATCATCAGCATGCCAGTTAGAATAGTTTAAGGAAAACACTTACCAGGTTCTGTAGAAAGTGCAATCCGGTCTTTTAAGATTAGAAGTTCAGGTGACAGGTCATCAGAACCCAAAAGTTTTAAATACTCCATTGCTGTGGTCAACATCCCTTGACTTGCTAATATTTCAGCATATTTCTCAACAAGCTTGCAAAGAGATGCACTAAATCGCTTCTGCCCAGTTGCTAAAGCAAGAACCATAGTCTTTTCCATCAAATCCTAACAAAATAAAATTTTATTTTTCAGCCACAATATAACTGACAGTCGTATATCAAACTTAGTCACAACAAGCATATCAATCCTACCTGAAGAAGGTCAACATAAGATTTTCCTTCATGCTCAGTCCACAGACTCTTTGACCAAATTTCAACTGTTTTATCAATATTTCCAGCGCATATATAACAAAGAGTTGCAGCTAATGCATTGCCAGCTGCCATGAGTTTTGAACCAAGTGTGTCACAAAGCGTTGTCCACTCATCTCTCTGTGCAAACTGTAACAGGTCATAATAAGAATAACATGAGTGTATGTGGCAGATAAAAAATAACTCCATCATCAAAAATTATTCACCCTAGGGAGTAGGGAGTTTCTTGTATATACTACTATGATTCTCAAAAATGGTTTCTGAAAGCACTTCACTAAATCTAACAGAGAGAACCTTGGTGTTGAAATTTAGGGTTAAAGCAAAGGTATGGTCAGCACACTTCAGCCCTTGTACCTTCTTTTATTTGTAATACTCTGAAAGTTTAACTACAAGATAAACTCCTAGAGATAAAGTTGAAATACAATGCAATCAGAACAAGCAGAGTACAAGTAATCCTCCCAAAGCATAAAGGAAACAATTAATTAAGAGAGAAAGAGGCTCAAAAGAGCTTTCCAATCCCTTTGCAAATCCATAAGGGAAAACCCCCCAAAAAAACCCATTAGCTATTTAGCTGAAACCCGAAGGGAAGGCAAAAAACAATTCTCTCCCAAAGAAAACTTAATGGAAGAAACTTTTTATAAAAAACTCTTGCATTCCGTTATAACCATATACACCACAAGCCTGCAAAAACAGCACTCTGCCAAAGGACCTTTTGCTCCTTGTTGGTCCCGAAACCCCTGAACTTAATAGTTTAAAAAAGCATCTACTGAAATAGCCTTATTGGGCCTAAGAGTCTGAAAGCGTATCATTTGTATTAATTCTGTTTAAGTACAGCAGTCAAAACAAAAGCTTTCACCTTAAGGGAACTTGATTTTCCAAAAGAATTTAGACACAGAAAATTTATGCGTAATTGGTTCTGAATCTAAAAACTGAATAGAGAATTACAAGTATATAAACCTGAAGAATCCCAACTCCAAATCCTTTTATCTCGCAAAGCAGAAACAAGAAAAGGGCCAAGGATTTCCAAGAGCAAAACAAGGTCATCGACAACTCTATCATTAAGATTTCTCAACACTCCCCTCAAGCTGAAGATTATGCAAACTTCAGCTTGTTACAAATACATTGAATTTAGCAAATAAAAATATTAACTTCAAAAACGTAAAGAACCACAACTTGTAATGTTTGCAGCTCCATGTTTAACAATGAGCTTCAAGATCAACTTGGAACAAACTCAACAAAGTTGTACACAGCTCATTAAACCATAGTAGTCAAATTGTAATACAAATCGGAAGGCATATTCTTGAATTGCCGATCACGAATCGTATCGTATACAATTCAGGAACAAAATAAAAAATTAGCTTCAAATACATAATATAAAATATGTATATACAAATAAAAAAGTAAATACTCGATAATAAATTTAACTCAAAAATCAACAAAAATAATTAACCATAATTCTTCAACTAATTACACTAGAACTATGGAGAGTCATAAGAATATAAAGAGAAGGCAAGAAGAAAACTTGCAGAAAACGTTTGGACTTTGGAATGTTGTAAACTACATGTTCAGCTGCTGAGAAGTTTTTTTCTTTTAATAGGAAATTGATAGTGCACAAAACATAATGTGGAATAATAAAAGACTCAAAAACCAGGAGTCTCTGAGTTTTTTTTAATAACTTAAACGCAACATACAGGGTTGTTTAGGAGTTCTGACCCTTTTTAGACAAAAAACAAACGAACAAACAAAGGTAAAATAGGGCATTTGACAATGCAAAACACAGCTTCTCTGAATCGCCAGAATCACGCGATTCACTGTCACCGGCCTGAATCACAGTGATTCCGGTGATTCTGTCACAATTCCAGTCTATTTCCCAATTCTTCCAGTGGAAATCGTGCGATTTTGACAACTATGCATTGAACAACTATAGAATGAGCTTAACAAACCACAATTTCTGATGGGATCAACAAACAACCACGACCTCAACCAACTAACAACAGCAACTATCAGTCGAACAATGACCACAAAATTTTAACTTACAATTAAACTTTAACTTGTGACAACTTGCAACATACATCAACAAACAATTTGCAGTCAAACAATGATGAGTTACAACATCCAGCCTTTTTATACCTTCCTTTATTTATGGATGACAAGGGAGGGAAAGGGATGGGAAGGTTTCATTGAAACATTTCCTTTATTTGGGAATTTTTTATAAAGAGAGGAGAATGAAGGATTTTCAATTGACAGTCCAAAAACCCCAATAGTCCTCTCTCCTTCATGTTTCTAAGTCCCCCAAATTTGGGATATTTGGAGAAGAAACTACTTATTTACTATTATATCATTCATTCCTTTCTAAAATTTTAATATAAAAAAATAATTATAAATCATAACTTTAATAAAGAATCAATTTATTATAATTATTATAATTTTTTTCTTTTTATTTAAATTTATTTTTATTTCCTTGTAAATTTTAAACATCCAAAATTCCAAACAACCGGAAGGGAAACTATCATTTAACCATCGTTTTCCCTCCCTTTTCTCCGCTATCTTTTTCTTTGGATTCCTTCCCTTCCCTTCCCAACTCTCAAACATACCCTAAGAGATAATTGAGATAATATTAAGAAGAAATATCTCTTTAGAGTCCTACTTAATTTGTAACACTTATCGTGACAGGTTTCTCAACACTTGGTAATGATCTTGACAAGCTAATGGGTCTATAAGTATTTCATCTTGACAGATTTATCCTTCTTAGGCACTAGAGTAGTAAAGTGGAGTTCATTTTTCAAAAATTTTGCCTTGGTAGAATTCCTTCAACACATTTAGGAGACCTTTTTTGACAATACCACAGACCTGGAAGAAGGCTATACTATAGAGAAACCAATCAAACAATCAAGACCTGGAGCTTTATCGTTAGCAAATCTCCAAACACCACTTAAGAGCTCCTCTTCTTGAAAAGGCCACTCCTACCAACATGCCTTACCCAACGAAAAAAGGCCCCAAATCAAACCTTCCATAAAAGGTCTAGAAAGATTCTCCTCAGTTTATAGTTCAGTGTAGAAGCAAGTAGTTTCATCTGCTATAGCTTCTACATTTACTTGTATCCTCATGCTCCAACTCTTTTAGAAGACGTTATCTCTTTACCTGTTGCCATTCTACAGAACAACTTGGTGTTGGCCTCCCTGTCCTTAACCCATTGAATCCTAGACTTTCCTCCCCGAGCATAACTTCTTCAAACTCATTCCTTAGACAATTCTTCCTTTTGCTCTGCTCCCAAGAAATGCTCTCATCCACTCCTAGCTTATCTATGGAGCCCAAATTTCTTAGGATTTCCTCTTTTTGAAGCCAAGTTCCCAAAAATGTCCTGATTCCACACTTTTAACATCTCTTTCAGGAATATCAGTTTCTTCATGAAACTGAATCAATATAATCAAGAGGTTTAATTTAAAGCAGAATTCATGCAGGCTTTCCAGATGCAGTGGTTAAAGAGACAACCACGAATTACAAGAAAGAACAGAAACTCTTACAATAAAGGAGAGACAGTGAGCCTGAGATACCAGCAACAACATCATTAGGTAACTTAAAATTCCTTTTTACGAATTTAATAATGATGTATACAACAAAATGTAATCAGCAATTAAAAAACAAAAAAAACAAATTTAAGCATGAAGTAAAGAAACTTACACTACAAAGAAGAGCAAGCGTTTCTTTCCAAAATTTTAGAGGCCTAGTGTTCACAAGGCTCAAGAGATCATTGCTCACCATTGCTCCGACAATCTGAAAGTGAAATGATCCACCAATGAAACAATTTTAAAACAGGACATTTGGTAGGTTAAAGAATAGAACCAAGGTATGACATGAAATTGATATTATGTATGACGTATTTATCAGCTACCTTTAAGTATGATGATCTGCTTATCTTAAGGTATTGGTCCCGGGTACTTTCCCACAAGGAAGCACTACCAACATGAGCAATAACTAAAGCATCAGCCCACCTATTTGCAGATATGCATAGCGAAACTGCCCCCTTGTAGTCCCCAATAACTAAAGCACGTTGAACACTGTCATCAAATGAAGGATCACTGCTTTCCTCCATCTCCAACTCTTCTTGGATTTTCTCTAAACCATTGTCATTATCCGCAACAACAACGTTACCACCAGAATTAGATAAAGGTGATTCTGCTTTGGGACTAGGAAGATTGTTAAAGAAGTCCTCCCCATTGTCAGCAGGGAAAACAGCAGATTCATTAGTACCCCCATGTCCTACTTTATCAACAACTGTGTCCTCAAGTCCAAGAGCATTTGCTTCTTGGGTAAGATCATTTAAAACTGTGTCTTTTTCTTCAATAGGTACACTGAAACCAAGGTGATTGATTAGTTTTGTTCTTGCTGTCCCATCATCTTCAAACATAACCTTCAAGAAGCCCCATGTTTCTCTTTCCTCCTCAGATCTGTCACAACAATAAAAGGAATCAACAGATGCAAGCTGTACCTAGACAGTAGGCATCAGAAGCAAACATCATGAGACATTGCTCTTCTTTAAGAGAACATACTCTGAGGCCTGAGATTTTTTATCACATAAAACCCTCAGTAAAGACCTTTCCCCATTTTGTATTGCAGCTTCAAACTCAGAGGAACGACTCACTAAACTATCTTCAGTAACCAAATTATGCACAAAAACCTGGAAAATTATAAATAGGTGAAATTTTAACTAAATGTGTAAGAACTTAGCAGAACAAAAATCGGGACATCACAGTAATAAAAACATACCTCTGATGCCCCACTCGGAGCACCTGCAGCACATGACTTGGAGTGAAATGAAACAAGCTTGCCACCAAAGCTGAAAGACACCCCAACAGGACGTTTATACCATTTTGGAGCTCTCAGAGGTGCTGCAGAGAAAGGACATTTAAGATATCCATAAAAACGTATATGAAACCAAGGTATACTAAACGAACAGAAAGATGTGTATGGCCTACCTAATCCTCCTAATCTCTATATACCACACACACAAATGGGTTTAAAAAGAAAAAAGTTGTATAACGAGTTTATTTTGAGCATGTCAAATACAGATGACTAATTATGAAAAGTTACAGAATAGCTACAAGTCAATTCTGTAGAAGTTGGAAACATATGTGTCACCTGCACCGAAATCATTTTCCCCAACACTGTATCGACTGCAACCCTGCAAACATTTATAAATACTACAATTAAATATATGGAAATTAAAGAGACGTCCAGGAAGAGAATCAGCAAAGGAGATTTTACAAATTTACAACTACAATACAAGAAGAAACTAGAATAGGCATCACTGGTTTTCTAATTATATTTTAGAGTCTGAACCATAACATCAAGTATTATTCTAAAAATGAGTACAGTAAATTGCATATACACATTAAGTATGAATAATATTTTTCCCTTTAACTTCTCGTCTATTTTGGGCTGCAAAACTACAAAAAAAATAAAAGACAGCCCAAACTTCAGACAAACTGTTATAAATAAACCCAATTAGGCTAGGGTTATTAAATTGAAAGTCCACTTTATTGCCATAAGTAAATTGTAAGAAAATGCTCACTCGCTTCAAGATAGACTTGAAGTGATGGAGAATGAAAAGGAAGAGAAAGAGAGGGAGGAAAATTAAGAATTCTATGAAATGCATTTTATGATTTCAATGTAGGTCACATTTTTAAAACATTATGAAAAAATAAATATTCATTATCTTTATAAGAGAATTGAAGTGATGAACAATAGATGGAAAATGAAATGAAAAAAGGCACACCAGAATAAGACTACAGTAAAACTAATTTTAAAAATACAATTTTATTATGACAATAAGAAAATATTAATTTAAAATTTGCAACTGTGTAGCAATAAAATATTCTATTCATATATGCATTATAAGACACTTCTTTAGCACAAGTGAAAATAACTATAATCTACTATGTTAAGAGTAATTAAGTTATGTTAGTAAGGGTATTTTAATCCTTATGTCTATATTACTGTTACGGCCCTGAAATCTATCAGACCACCAATCAGATTAGTTTATTCTAATAAGGGTAAGAATTTGAATTCACATGGTAATAATCAGGGAAAGAAAATTAGGAAGGGAACTAACATAATTATTCCAGCATTTCGTGGAGAAGAAGGAGCTTAATAGTTGGCAAGTCAAATCTGATCATCAATTGGGAAATAATTTTGTTTAATTGCAGGATACGGTTTTGGTAACAATTTTGAGAATAATGTCTTTGTCTCAGTATTCTTATCAGCAGAATTAATGTCTGGAAATAATGTCTTTGATTTCAGCATTAAGTTGTCTTTTAATTTCCTTTTAAAACTCCCAAATTTAGAAACCCTAATTTCCCGAACAACCAACCTTCCTTCACCACCAGCACCGACATTGACCCTGCCCCCTTTCCTGTTGACCCACGCCTAGAGCCTTCGATGTCGGTCACCTCTCCCTTTTTCAGCATGGTCAAGAGGATCACGCCTACAATGCGTGCGAACTAAGAGGAATCACATGCGATTCATGGTGTTTGGAAGCTGGTCTTTGAGCGATGGTGTTCCAACAGTTGGAACCACGTTTCAGGCATGACAAACGGCGGCAAATGGTGGTTCTTCGTTGTTAGGGGCTGCAACTTGCGTGGAATAGCAGGTACAAGCTGTTTTCTTCCTTGGGTAGTCCGATTGTGGTACCATTGGTGGATTTGGTGAGTTCTCTGTGCATTTTGAGTACTATTCAACCTAATTCTGATTCATTTGACACATTTGGTCTTTTGTTGTGTGCTTTGGATATTTTTTGGTATTGTTCACTTGTTTGGTGTGGATTTAGTGTATTCAATGGCTGAAGAGCACTCTGATATTACTCAACCTCCCCCTGGAGGAGTTGAAATTCGAAATTTGGTTTCTAAATTAATTCTTGCACCCACCAAAATTACTAACAGGAAGTTGGGAGGGTCCCCACAATTACCCTCAATGGAGAAAGGCAGTGGAAATGTTCATGTATGGTGTTGAGAGGGAGGATCATTTGACTAGTGATGCTCCAATGGGTGAGTTAGTAAAGAGAATGAGGATCCGAGAGGACAAATGTCTATATAGGCTAATCAGATAAACCTCAGAGGCTCGGATTGATGATATCAGCACCTATTGTTATGTAGTCAAAGACTTCTGGGAGTACTTAAGATCCCTATATTCAGGGAAGGGGGCTATGTCCCATATTTATGACGTTGTTCAGGAGTTCCATTGAGTCGATCAGAAGGAGGCTTCTCTAATTGATCACTTCTCTCAATTTAAGAGAGCGCATGAAGAGCTTAATACCCTTATGCCCATTACCAATGATGTGATGGAGATGAGGGCACAACGAGAGCAATTGGCTGTCATGTGCTTTTTTACTAGTCTCCATGGTGATTACAGTGTTTCCAGTTTACAAATTATGACTAGGTCTAACAAGTTAAAATTACAGGATATGTACTTTCGCCTTCTTCGAACTCCTAAGGAGTCCTCTAAAAGTCAGGCAGAACCCGGTTATTCTTCTGCTTTCATGGGTGCTAGAGGGAGAGATGGCTGTGGTTGAATCTAGAGGTGGACGGAGTGACGAATGTGACATCAGTGATACCACAATAGTGTCACTACTGTAAGGAATCCGAGCATATTAAACATAACTGCCCAAAGCTTCTTGCCAAGTAGCAATGGTTTGTAAATATTGCTGCTCAAGAGAGTGTCCCAAGGAGTGACACTAAGATGGTTCCTATGACGGCTGATGAGCTTGCCCGCTATACACAATTCCAAGCCACCTAGTCTGCTCCACCTCATATAGCTAATACTGCCTAGACAGGTATTTCCACTGTTTGTCTTTCTTCTACACCGAGCAGTTTGGTCATTGACTCAGGTGCTACAAATCATATGACATACTCATCTACCTCGTATTACCTTAGCTGATGGCTCCACCTCATCTGATTATTGATAGAGGCTGCAAGTCAAATGGTCTATACATCTTAGAGTGCACGCCCCTTTCAGTTCCCAGCTCTTTTGCTTGACTCAGCGCCTTGTCTCCTTTAAATCTCCATTGTTGTTTGGGTCATCCTTCTCTACAAAGTTTGAAGCGATTATGTCCTAGTGTCGGTCTTGTCTAGGTTATAATGTAAGTCCTATCAATTTGCTAAACATTGGCGTACATCTTATCCTTTAAGAGTTAATAAACGAGCTGCGTCCCCTTTTTATGTTCATTCTGATGTTTGGGGTCCTTGTTCGGTTGTGTAAAACTGGTTTTCGATAGTTTGTTACTTTTGTTGATGACTATTCTCATGCAACTTGGTTATATTTAATGAAAAATCATTTAGAAGTGCTCTATGTTTTTTCTACTTTTTGTTCTAAGGTGCAAAATCAGTTTAATACTACTGTTAGTTTTACACAGTAATAATGCCAGAGTTTTTCTGATCTTCTTTTACTTCTTTTATGGCACGTGGTATTATACACTGTAATGTTAGAAGGAAGAGGAGAGGAGAATGAAGACAGAGTTGGAACAGCCGTAAAACTCAATGAGGAGCCGGCTAGTAAAATACATATATATACTGAGTAGGGTTACATAAAAGTACAAAGACAACAATACCCTTCATAACACATTATATT
>JASKGM010000009.1:4392894-4412369 GCA_034509205.1 Ceratonia siliqua
TTTTAATGCAACCACAGTAATTGTGAGTAGGTTTTTGATACAAAAGAAGTTGAGGTCTTCATTTATAGTTACAAATGCTTCCTTGGCTGTTTCATATGTTTTTGGCTTCTTGACTTCTTGTATAAAATTGTATGAGTTATATGCAGTAAGTTGTTCTACCTTCTCAACTTATATAGTGTAATTTTCTATTAACTCTCTTCAACTAAGTACTTTTCATATATGGACATATTTAGAAAATAACAAAGGGTTTATCCAAAATCATTAAGATAAAAGAATGAAAAATGAATAGAAATTTTTTAATTTTAATTTAATTTTTTGGTTGGCCCATCAGATCGGCCCAATGGGCCATGGCCACATCAGGCTGGGCTAAAAAAGCCTGGTGTTTTTTGAGCCAATATTTTGGTAGCACAACCCTATTATTTTTCAAGTTGGATTGGGCTAGCCCATCGAGTTTGGTCAATTTTACCAACTCTACCCATGTGCAATGACATCCTTAGGCGAGGATGTGCAGCCCTACAACCATAAAGGGAATGATACATCCCGTATATCCCACATCAACTAACGAGAACAAATAAATAATCCTTATATGTGAGTGTGATAACTCTCAATATTTAATTAATCTTTTGGTGAGTTAGATTGTGTTGGCCTCAATATTATTATTATATTATTACAATAATAGAGTTGCTCAATAATGTGAGGGAATGGGGTTATTAGTAAACTTTTAGTGCTGCTACGTTCCTTCCATTGGAGTTGGATAGGACTTTGTATTACCAACTTTTAGGTGAAATGTTTAATCATATGCTTTCTTTCACCTCTATATATAAAGTGGGCCCCTTTGCAACACCATTGTGTATGATGGGTTGTGTGTAGTGCATACACTACCTACTCTTCTTTTATCATTTCATTTTTCTCTTCTTCTTTTTTTTCTTCTTCTTTTCTCTTGATAAATTAGGTTTGGGACAAATTCAGTTTCTCCTCTAGTTTAGTTTAAACTGTGATTTAGCTCTTTAGTTATCTAGTAATCGTAATTTTTATCTAAATTTTAAGAAAATTAATAACATATATATTATAACAATAAATAATTTTATTGTTAAAAGTTTATTTTACTCATATATTAAACAGTTATATAATACTCTAAAATTATTGTTTAAATTAAAATAATAGTTTGATTTTTAAATATTCAACTTAAATTTAACAATAACTTCAAAATATTATAAAATTATTTAAATTATAAAGTGAAACATACAGTGTTCATCTTTTTAGTTTTTATGTGATTATTTTTGTTAAAATTAGGTCAAAACATATTACAAAATAATTAAGTAATAACAATAAATTACAAAAAGATTAAATTAAAGAGGAGGGCCAACAGGAAGTGGATTATAGTGTCAATGAAGCCAAATCTGATGCAACAGCCAATATCTATTGCGCTGCCGCAACCAACGGCCAATTAAATTGAATGAGTTTTCTTTTAAAAAATGTACAAAGTATTTATTTAATATAGATCTTTTTATATATTTTCTTTTTCATTTGATTATAAAATTAAAATTTTGTCACTATTTTTTTTTATTTTATAAAAAATTTATTTATGAAATCAACTTTCCTCTGCATTTGGTGGGTATAACAAATTAATAATGCCTTTCAACTTTTTGTGTTCCTCCCACAAAGGTCAAACCTTTTATCTTTCTATATGTTTCTCTCATAAATTCACCCTAACTTGAAGGGATCTAAATTTATATTTCTTTCTAATGTCATATTCTCTTATAACATGATATATCTAAATCCCTTCAATTTCTTTTAAATTTACATAAGAGATAGACCAAGTGAGCCACACCCATTAAATATAGGACTTATTCTTTTTATTAATTTATTTCTTTCTCCAATTCATAGAATATTCTCACTTTTTATATTGGGAATTTGAACTTTTGTTACCAAGAAAAGGACTAGACAGACATCAAGTGAACCTTACTCAAGAAGACAAAATGGTATGCACTAAGAGGATGCAGAAAACTAGAAGCAAGAAACTGTATTTTACCTTTTATCTGCTTGCACCAACTCAGAACATCTATATTCCTTTCCATACATCAACCCTTTACAGCTCACAAACTTCCATGATGCGTGGAATGGAAGCTTGGATTTGGCAAGCCAAGAATATTGTGAAAAAGCAGTAACTCCATAAAGAGGGAGTTCTTTTTTGTCTGTACCTTAATGACATCTTTATATAAAATGAATCACCTTTATAAGACGTTCCAATGGAAATGGAATCTAGAGATTACTTGGACAAATCCCATGGACCATGAAGAGAGAAAAAGAAATAAACAAAAGGAATAGAAACGTATCACTTTTCTAAAGTTCAAATCACAAGGTAGAAGATGGTTGCACGTCACTTGGGTATTCACTATTCAGAGCATTTTAATTTCGAGATTAAGGTTAGGTTCAACAACTACAGTTGGGTCTGTGTCTGAGTTAAGGAATTGGAGCCAAGCCCAAATTCAAGAGTCAAAAGTTAAGTTCACCTATGAAGTAAAACATTATTAAAATGAATGATATGGTATATTTTTATAATAAAATATTATGTGAAAGTATAAAAATAATGTGAATTTAATGGCATGAAAATAACATTATTAACTGAAAGTTATGATTTCAATCTCCAATTAGAGAAGAAAAAAAGGCAATATTATATTATAGGTCGATTGCTGCCCCTGCTACAATTGTACTTGTATTTACTGTTAGATTCTTCATTCAACTTTTGATCTAATCGCCAAATGCAGATTTCCCTTTCAACTTTCATTAACTGCTAATCCAACAATTTCTTTCGTCAGGTTTAGCTCTAAATGAACAGTACAACACTAGCCAGTCCAACACAAGTTTGACTTGTTTAATAAATAAATATTTGAAACTATAATAAATGACTTTTAAGTTTGGTTCAAACTCAATTCATTTAATAACCGAATAATTGACTCACTAGTTAAGCTCACTTAATATTAATATATGTTTTTTTAAAATTATAAATATACAAATCAAATAAACTTACAAATTAAAACAAATTAGTTTATTTAGATATTTTATTATATAAAAATTATTTTATATGATGTAACATATATTATATAAAATCATTAATAAAATCTGATATTATTTTATTTTTAATCTGGCTCTGAACTAACAAGTCAAACGGAAGAATAAATTTCTCAAACTTAACTCGTGCAATAAATGAGCTTCAAATTAAACTCACTTGTTTATTTATTATAAACCGAGCTGACACTGAACTCTAAACAATCGGAGTCCAAATAATTTACTAAAAGTTCGGTTCACGCTCGATGTACCAAAACCTGGCAAACAGCACATTTCTGCTTCTGAACATACCACAAGCATGAATAGCTGAGACGGAAAAAAAAAAAAAAAAAACAAACCATGGAGGATTAATCTAAACAGGGAGTTACATTATTCAATTCTTTGAGGACCAATCAATAATTATATGACTACGGTGGTACAGTTTAAAAAAACAAAAACCCTTCAATCTATAAGCGTGACATCAGGACATAACTTCCAAAAACACCAGGATACCAGACGGGCGAGAAAAATCATCTATGAATTTTTTAGGGGGTCAAAAACAAACAAAACACTGTTCTCCATATTACACAATGGATGAAAGACAATCTGCTAAAAATTCTCTGATCGTGCCCTGAAAACTACCTTTACTAACTGCTTTTTTAATAACAGTAGATGTGAAAGCAGCAGACATTGCAAGAAATTGTAAAGAGCAAAGAACCAAAACCCTGCATCTGCAATCTAGAGAAGGCTGTCTTGTATGCATTGATGCAGTGACCAAGCGCTGCAAGAAGATGATCACATTGAACATTTTTTTTTCCTTCCAAAATCAGGGAAAAGATATGTAAGGATCTGAA
Source organism: Ceratonia siliqua (assembly GCA_034509205.1). Taxonomy (NCBI): domain Eukaryota; kingdom Viridiplantae; phylum Streptophyta; class Magnoliopsida; order Fabales; family Fabaceae; genus Ceratonia; species Ceratonia siliqua. The sequence continues at coordinate 4,396,797 of JASKGM010000009.1, forward strand.
TCTTTTCAACTTAGTCTCACACTCTGCCTTGTCTTGATCATTCGCTTGAGTGAACCTAACCAGGACTGACATTCATCCCACTCGGTAGTAGTAAGAAGTACCTGCAACACAACACCAAAACAGCTAGAACGTAAATTGGATTGGTGTTACAACACGATTACGTACTTATTTTAATCTGCAATTGCTTTACCTGAATTTGTAGGGCAGTGGCAAAGTCGCCATTGTCTAATGCCTGACAGAGCTGAAGGAGCTTATCAGCAGCATTTTTAGAGATGTCCCCACTGTTCAATTTGGCAAACAACCCACCAAGTTTCCTTGAGTTGTCTTCTATCTCCCGCTTCTTAGCTGGATTTGCACGTGAACCTCCCAGTGCTTCTGATGTCTCGTTGAAAAGCCTTGTCAATGCTGCGACAATAGACCTTTGGTGCACTGGCAGACATAGTCAAAGCAAGCAAAACTTACATCAAAAGGGGATCGCAAAGAGGTTACCATAAAAAGAAAAATGACTTTATCAGCACAACAAATACTATAATGTGTAATTTAAGACTTTGTTTGCTTGTCTTCCAAGATAATACAAAAAAAGAATATTATACACAAGGGCACCTTCTGTATAATTTTTAAATTTTTAAAAATTAAAATTATACTTTGTATTTTTAAATTATTTTTTAATAGAAGGCCCCTATACACAATAAACAGTCAAAACTGTGGAGGGGTACATAAAAAGTTCATTTGCTCTAAAAGTCCCTTGGTCACTGATAGACCCCCATTAAGTAGACATATTCTAGAAAGAAGAGGGGCAAAAGGGACACTAGCCAAGGGTCATACGTGTCAAGTTATCCATTAGAATAGGAGTTAGTGAAGCATGGGAATGAGGGAGGGGAGCTGCCATACAGCGTGACCAGCCTTTTAGAAATTACAAAAAGGGGGTGGTTGGGGGCTGGGGGATTCAGGAGAATTTGGCTTATTGAGAGGGGGAGTCCTAGCGCCCATATTGCTAGGAAGAGGTTCTTATTACTGTTTTCTTGTTCCAGATTATTTCTGCTATTTCTGATGTGTTGTTTTCTGCCATTGAAGGATTTGTGGTGCCTTCAGTGAGGTGTTGTTATTAGCTTTCTGGTGTTTCTTAGATGCTGTTACAGTGCTGTTTCGCACATTATTCTCAATATATTAGAGTTTATTCACTATTATTCTGGTTTATCTATGTTTTGGAGTTTGGGTTCCCATCAGTCACCAAGCTTGCATTCCCTTTGCCCTTTTCCATTTTCTTCATTTCTTCTCCGGGCAATATCAGGTGAACTTAAGCAAGAGAAACAAATGAATAGGCATAACTGTATAAGTATAACAACATCCAGAACATTGTGTCTCCAGTATAACTACAGTCCAGTACACCAAGACACATGTATGCATGCACTAGTGTTCAGAGTCCAGACACGCATGTCTGCTGGACAAAATTAACACAGAACAGCCAATGAGCTGATAGCTCACATAGCACCAGCCTCAGTCTTTAAGATTGAGATGAGCTTGATGTCATGTGTTCAATCCCTACCCTTGCCCTTTCCCCACTCCCGACTCCCCAGGTCATGGACCTCCTATTTAACCAAAAAAAAAAAACACAACAAAACCAGATATGCTTTCTCTAATACGTCGCGCCAACCCTAATATTTGAAGAAAATTATGTAAATAAAGCCTCTAAGCATTTTAATTATAAAAGTGCTGCAAGCAACTATACAAAATCAGCAAGGACTGACATAACTACCAGCAAGAAAAGGAAAAATGAAAGTATTATTATGGAAGTAGTAATACATTATTTGAATTTATAGCAAGCCAGGTCAATCATAACTCAACTTCTTATCCATAAACTTCGATTATGCAAAGAACATGTTCAACAAACTTATGTACATAGGACTAAATGTTACATCATCTATCAGAAGATCAACTAGATTCATGTTAAGACATTTGTTGATTACTTCAACATTTTTGCATAACAAACTATGGTTGATAATAATAAAAAAAAAGATTCCTTCTGACCAGTGTTACCCTTCAATAACCCAAACAAAGAAACAGACTACCAGAAGCAAGACTACAGTCATACTAGATGCTGATTAATATAATTATAAATCCAGTGGTATCATAAAAGTCAAATAAAGCATATAAATTTAGGGATCCTTTCAGTTGAATGCAAAATTTCCAGCTGGAAACAACAACTTACCAGGTACATTTGAAGTATCTGCTGTCTGCACAGTAGGTGGTGGGGCTGCAGGTGGTGCAGCTGGTTGTACTGGTGCCACCTGAGGGGCACTGAGAGGTTGCATTATTCCCACCCCAGGTCTTTGGACAACACCAGAATTGGAGACTGGCATGAATCCTACTGAAGTTGGGGTTGGCGACCCAGCCTGTGGCAATTTCTGGCCAAGAACAGGGGCTGTAGGTTGGTAAGGTGGATTGGTGGTTCCCTGAAATATAGAGTCATGTTTTAAATTAAAAATAGCCACAAATACTTGATGACATTGAAATTGACAAAAAAGATCTACTGACAGAATACAAATGAGAACCCAACGTGGGCTGTTGATATTGCTCCACATTTCTTAGCACAGGAGGAGTCTGAGGATCAAAAGACCTCAAAGGAGGCTGTGTGACAGCTGTAGCAGCGAAGTTTGGCTACAAGAAAAAAATAGTTAAAAATAAAAAAATAGCAAAAAAAAAACGAACTCCAATTTTGTCCAGAGTATAGCATTCAATCGATCAAACCGGCCAGTCCAATCCGGTTATGAGAACAATGCTGAATTTATTAATTTTTGCAGATTTCAGCACTCATTTGGCCAAAGATAGCTTAAAGGGAAAAATAAAAATATATACTTTGATTAAACTTGACCTTTCGGTTCACAATCTGTTAAGTAGTTCTTATGGAGAGTTCGTAAGTATAATTTCCATGCTGATGCAACATTAACACACTAATATACTATTTTTTGGCATTTTGCACTAATTTGGCCAATTATTACGGTAAGAGAAAAAAATACTTTAGTATGGTGGCTCACATTTTGTTTTTTCAAATAAATAAAAGTGATTGGTTTTACTTTATTTTTACAAAAACTCATGGGAGGTTAGAGAGATAACTATCCACAGTGGGCTATAGCCATTCCTTTTGATGGCATGTACCATTATATACCTGGGGAACCTGAGGTGTCGGTGTTGGAACAAACATATTAGGCTGTTGAGGTTGCTGATACGGAGCAGGAGAAGGAGCAGGAACAGCGTGTCCTCTTCCATATGAAGGATCAAATGGCTGTTGATAGTTTTCATTATATGCAATTCCAGGAACACTATGCTGCACTTGGGTGGATACTGGCTCCTAAGCAGCAAACAAACATTAAAAGAAAAAATTTCCAAATACAACAAGACAAAATGTTTTGAACCAAAAAGAAAAATGTCAAATAACAAATCAAAAATAAGTACCTGATAACTTCTACTATAATTGGAATTATCAGCACCATAGAAGGATCTGCTCTGTGATTGAGAATTTTCAAAAGCAGTAGTCTTTAAGTCTTTCTCTGTGATCACATTTTAAAAAATAAAAAAGAAAAAGTAGCATTCAGGAAGCTTCAAATATTGAAGCAAAATATGGAAACATAAGACAGCTGGAAAACATAACATGATTACAATTAATTAAATAAATAAAGTATGAAAAAAGAAATTTCCAATCCAGAATCCTTAATATCAAAACAATTAGTGTTCCCCCACCAACTGCAGTTCTACAAGGTAAATATGATTTCCACGGAACTTTATTTTGGAAAAAAAAAAGAAAAAAGACTGGCCTAGTATGATTGGGAGTATAAACCAACAACCATCAACTCCAGCAAAAAAAGATAACCCCCCCCCCCCCCCAAAAAAAAAGCACATAAAAAGGGAACCTATTTAGATTTAACTACATATCAATTACTAAGTAGAAGCTGCGACCTTGACCCTTCTCCAAGGCAAGGGACACTATCAAACCCAATATTTTATGCATTGATACTGCTACAGTTCTCTTATTCATACATAAAATCAACATGATAGACAGCTATAAAATTCAGAATTATATTGTAATAAATTTCGCTACCATCTTTTATCATGAAAGAGAGAAACAAAAGATGTAGATGGAACAGAGATAACACCCTTTCCCCATAAAAGATAAAATCCAGTGGTAGAAGTTGGGGAAGAATTGATTTATCTATTAAGCTGTTGGTTCTATGAGGCAACTTGCATAAAGCTATACTACCAACATTATACTATATCCTGAATTTTTATTATGATAAATTTCAGGTCAGGAAGTAAATCCACTTCATAATTAATATGAGAATGCTATTAATCATAGTATTCATCAAGCAATAAGAGTAGGTAAAAGGTCACTTTCTAATCATCATCATGCCAATTAGAACAGTCTATGCAAAAAGGTTACCAGGTTCAGTAGAAAGAGCAATTCTATCCTTTAAGATCGCAAGTTCAGTTGACAGTTCATCAGTTCCCAAAAGTTTCAAATACTCCATCGCTGTAGTCAACAACCCTTCACTTGCTAAAATTTCAGCATATTTCTCAACAAGCTTGCACAGAGATGCACTAAACCGCTTCTGCCCGGTTGCTAAAGCAAGAACAATAGTCTTTTCCATCAAATCCTATCAATATAAGATTTCGTTAATTTTCCACCCTAAATATCTATAATTGAGTAAGTATATCAAACTTAGTTACAAAATAAGTATCAGTCTTACCTGAAGACGGTCAACATAAGATTTTCCTTCATGCTCACTCCGCAGACTCCTTGACCAAATTTCTACTGTTTTATCAATATTTCCAGCACAGATAAAACACAGGGTTGCAGCTAATGTATTGCCAGCTGCCATCAGTTTTGAAGCAAGTGCGTCACAAAGCATTGTCCATTCATCTCTCTGTGCAAACTGTTAATAGGTTATACCAAGAAGATGAGTTTACATAACAGATAAAATAACAGTAGCTCCAGTATCAATCACAACTTATTTCCTGTACGTAATTTCTTATCTACACTATTATAATTCAGTTTGAGAATTTAAGCAGTGGTAAACCAAAAGAAGAGGGATCGAGCGTCCTCATCAAGCATCAGGAAATTAGGTTCCACCACCACAATATCACCATTAGTAGCAATAGTATGAAGACTATATAAAGGTCAAATTTAAAGCAGAATACATGCAGGCTTTCCAGAGGCAGTAAAAGAAACACAGAGAGAGAGAGACGAAACAACTAAAGAAACCTAGGTTAAATATAGGAGAGCCAATGAGCCTGAGACGTCAGAAAAAACTTCATTAGGAAACTTGTACTCTTTGATGATGTATCGAACATTGTACATTAAAAATAAAATGCAGTCAATACTTCAAAAAAATAAATGAAAATGAATTTAGACAAGCAAAGAGACCTACACTGCAAAGAAGAGCAAGAGTTTCTTTCCAAAATTTTAGAGGCCTAGAGTTCACAAGACTCAAGAGATCATTGCTCACCATCGCTGATACAATCTGAAAACAGAAATGACCCACAAATGACAGATATTTGGTAGGTTAAAGGATATAACTGATGTCAATTAGATATGAAATTTGATAGAATGTATGATTTAATTAACAGCTACCTTCAAGTATGGTGATCTGCTTAACTTAAGGTATTGAACCCGTGTACTTTCCCACAACGAAGCACTACCTACATGAGCAATAACTAGAGCATCAGCCCATTTATTTGCTGATATGCATTGTGCAGCTGCTCCCTTGTAGTCTCCAAGAACCAAAGCACGTTGAACACTGTCATCAAATGAAGGATCAGTGCTCTCCTCCATTTCCAACTCTTGGATGTTCTCTGAACCATTGGCATTATCCGCAACAAAGTTGCCACCAGAAGTAGATAAAGGTGTATCAGCTTTCGGACTAGGAAGATTGTTAAAGAAATCTTCCCCATTATCAGAAGAGACAACAGTAGAATCGTTAGTAGCCCCATGTCCCACTTTATCAACAGATGTATCCTCAAGTCCAAGAGCATTTACTTCTTGGGTAAGATCATCTTGAACAGTGTCTTTTGCTTCACTGGGTACGCTGAAACCAAGATGTGTCAGTAGTTTTGTTCGTGCAGTCCCATCATCTTCGAACATGACCTTCAAGAAGCCCCATGTTTCCCTTTCCTCCTCAGATCTGTCACATCAATAAGAGGAATCAACAGATGCAAGAGTCACAGGTTAACCAAGGCATAAAAAACAAACATTATGAAACAATGTTGCTCTTCATGGAAAGAACATACCCTGAATCCTGAGATTTTTTATCACATAAAACCCTCAATAAAGACCTTTCCCCGTTTTGTATTGCAGCTTCAAATTCAGAGGAACGACTCACCAGACTGTCTTCAGTGACCAAGTTATGCACACAAACCTTCAAAATCACAAATAAGATACATTCAACTGAAAGTTTTAAGAACTTAGCATAACAAGTATAGGGACATCACAGTAATAAAATCTAACCTCTGAAGCACCTGCAGATGACTTGTGATGAAATGATACAAGCTTGCCTCCAAAGCCAAAAGACACTCCAACAGGACGTTTATACCATTTTGGAGCTCTCAGAGGTACTGCACAGAAAAGACAGAATTCTTTAAGAGATCTCAAAATCAATGAGCTAAAAGAACAGAAAGATGTGCATGACCAGCATAAACCTCCTCATCCCCATAAAACCCCCCCCCCCCCTCCCAAAAAAGAAAAGGCGCATAGATGAGAGCTTGAACATGCCAAATACAGATGAGTATGACTATATAAGAAAAATTACAGATAATAGCTACAAGTTTATTCCATGGAAGTTGAAACAATAGTATCACCTGCACCAAAATCATTTTCCCCAACACCATATCTACTGCAACCCTGCAAACAATTATATATACTAGTGTCAATAATTATGGCCAATAAAGAGGGCTCCAGGAAGAGAATTGCAAAGGAGATTACAACTATAATACAAAAAGAAATTAAAAATATACATCAATATTTTTTTAATTTTAGTTTCTGAGCCTAGAGCTTAACATCATATGTTGATATAAGGAATGAGCTCAGTTAACTGCTTTTATATATGCATGTATGCATAATGTGTGGATAACAGATTTTTGTCCCTTAGTTTCTCATCTATTTGGGTACTAAAAACTGCAAATAAATCTAGAAAAGCCCAAATTTTATACAAACTAGAATAAAGAAGCCCAAATAGGCGCTAAGCTGATATGTGAAAAATAATATTTTTAATGGACAATAGGCTAATTAATTGAAAGTCTACTTTATAGTCAAAAGTCAATTATTAGAAAATGCTCGCTTGCATTGTGAGAGATTTAAAGTGATGGAAAATATGGAATGAAAGGGAAATTGATAGACTGAGAGAGAGAGGAAGGAATAATAAGAATTGTATAAAATGTAATTTACAACTTTGGTGATCAATCTTGTTTATAACATGAAGTAAAAACTCCTCATGATCGCATATGCTTTTGTAAAAAAAATTAAAATGACGAAGAATAAGATGAAGAACTAAATGACAGACCGACACACCAAACGACGACATCAATGTTATTATCACAATTTTATTATCACAAATACGAAGGTGATTATTTTACAATTTGCACTTGTAATGCATAGCAAAAAAAGTTTATATTTATATACGCACATGTCATAAAACCTATAAGCTACTGAATTTAAAATTTATGGTAATAGAGCACATAAAACGCAGACATCACATCTATTTATTCATTGTCCATGCTACATCACAGGAAAAAAAATTACTTCAAAAGTTCAAGCAAACTTCTCCTAACTTGCATAATAAGTGAAATAACTCAGCAAAAGTAATATAAAAAACCAACAGAAGCACATGTATGTACCTCAATGTTGTAGATGCCAATTTTTCCATCAAAGGAAGACGCTGATATTACTCCAGGTATCTTTGGATACCAGTGTACATCAAAATTCCAGTTGGTCCCAGCTGGCAGTTCACAGACAATCTATTCCAAAATAATAATTAAAAAATAAGTGTCAGTATTGAACACATTTAAATAAAGGATTAAACCAGGGGTTAATTGTAAAATCTGTCAAACAGAATTTGAAGGGGGAAAAGAAGGCTAAACACCACCTCTCCAGAAACTGTGTCCCAGCATATAGTTCGACTATCTTTGGCACAGGTAAGCAAATAAGAGCTATCATTGGGACACCATGACATTGCAATTACCCCTAGTTTAGGAGATTCAAGCAACATAATCATGTCAGCTAAACTAAAAAGATGATGAAACATAGACTGGTAGCTTCACAGTAAAGGCTAAAAGAACTATAAAGAGTCAGTCACAGCCTATAAAACAAGATACTGGACATGCACACACTACCATCAAACTATACACCAATTTTCAACCCGAACAATGACATAATCTAACAGTATTTTAAGCTTGTTTTGAAAAAAAAAAACCGATTGACTAAGTGCTTGTTAGGGTACCACTCCAAAATGCATTCTAGCCCCCCAGAATTCATTTTCGAGCAGCAGCCAAACAAGCGACAAGAAAGGAGTAAGATAGGGTCATCTCACCCTCCCTTCCCGTCTCTTTATCTCTTATTCACATGGACATCATTTTGTACAAAAATAAGAGAATGCAAGGATCTACATATAGTTAAATAAAAAATAAATTGTATTTTTTACAAAAAGGACAGGATATCCATAAATAACATTTCTTTCCCCACAGAAACCTATATAAAGTTTAGCTTTCTGTTCTGTAATGAACTCAAGGTAAGCATATTCTAGTGGAACTACCAAAGGGGAAATTTGCCACAGGAACACAACTAATTTAAGTAGATTAACAAGTTATTACTCAGCTGAGTGAAATAGTGAGAATTCTTGATCTCACTCAATTCGAAAATCCAGGATTTGAATTTATGTCCTTTCATTGAGTTCTCCTAAATTGCATTTATCTATCCTAAATATTTCATTTCAATTGGAATTTAGTTATTCACCATGTACAAGGATCCCCACTGACCTTGTACTTGTAAAAGAGCTTAATCAGCAGCTTACCATAGCGAAGGCAGTCCAATACTAATCATCCAAGCTTTCAGATAATAAACGCATGTTTCTAAATTCTAAATTAAGCAGCAGTCAACTTAATCAATATCAAAAGCATTCCTTGAATCAATATCTCCTAAAAAACATATTTATATCGTAATAGTACACACAATAGATGTATCAGCTAAAGCATACAACTTTCTATTCTGACCTGCTTAGCAGCTTATAAATCACTCATTTGTTTCCCTCTTGAGGAGCCAAGAGTTTAAAATCATGTTGGGAGAAGCAGTACAATCATCAAAAATTAAGTCACTATCCAGACCTATTTAACAGCATACAACTCTTTCTCATTCTTTTACCTCTTGGAGGAGCCAAGAGTTCAAAATCATGTAAGGAGAAGGCAAACATAAAAAATTAATTACCTGTCCTGGTTTTTTTTCAGCTTAAAACTCTCTTTTGTTTCCCTCTTGGTTTTGTGTGTGTGTGCAGGATTTAAGAAAACAGTGCAACAGAGAGATGGTAACATTGACGGCTAGGTGTACATAGAGACTTAGGCAATTAAATGAAGCCCGTGGAATATCCTTGAAAAATTATACATAAATAAACAAAGGACAGGTTCATTACCTCTACTATGTCCCACAAACTCCTTTATTGGTGTCATTATATTCCTCATGTCCCAAAGCTGCATCAATATGTTCACAAGGTCATCACAGTAACCTCCCCGAAAAAAAAAAAAAAGACAATTCATCTGCGAAGTCTATACCCTCAGAGAAGGAGAACCGTCTTCATCTGATGCAACAATAAGCTGCGTGGCAATATCAGGATTCCACTGCAAAACTGAACACCGCCTTCTAACCGAATCTGAAAAACTGTCAGTTCAAATATGATACACCATGTTATCATGCAATTTTTCCCAGTTCAAAAACATAAGCAGAAGCCAACCAATTCTTAGCAAGCAAGTTACCTTATCACTGGCTTTTGCTTCTTTAGATCCCAGACCACTGAAAAAATAAAACAAAAGGTGAGGAGCCTAGTATTCTAAAGAACACAAGGTTGAGAACAATATGTAGAAGAGTAATATAATCTCTTGCTCACCAGTGGTCCCATTATGTGATGTTGATGCTAATATGTGTTGGACTTTACTATTCCAAGATAAGAATGAAATTTCCGCCTGGGATGCAGAGCCACTACCCTGCAAAATGATCGTATACACTGAGTTACACATCCTTGAATAATTTATTACATTATAAAGAGTAAAGACAGATATTGGATTTTGGAAGATAAAGAACAGATTTATCAATTATATGGGGGCATTACACAGAGAGAAACACACTCCAAAGAAGGATATCTGACCTTGAGTGGTGGAAAATGAGTAGGCTCTGAAGGATTGACCAAATCCCATATGCAAATTTCGCCATCCTCAGCCCCAGAAGCAAGAAGATTTGGTGCAATGGAATTAAATTCAAGACCACGAACCTGATATATAAAACTTAAAGATAGGTTTTAACATGTTGAGCAAACAATACATACTCCAGAGAAGAAAGAGCAATTACAAACTGCAGCCTGGCTCATAAAAGCAAAGGAAAACTTACAGGCCCTTTATGCCTTGCAAGGTGTCCAACAAGAGCACTTTCGTTTGCCTCCGAACTGAGAAAGTTCATCAAGAAAATAAATCCATAGGAAAGGCTAAGGAGAAAACTGTATAAAACCTTAATAGCTGTCTTTCTATATTTTCAAGAAAACCAGACTATATATCATAATATGAAAGGAAGTCGATTTTGAATTAGCATGAAATAGACAGAAGTGACAACCACCCATCTAACTGCCCAAATTAGAAGACTGAAAGTGTCTCCCAATTCTAGAAAGAATGCATGACATTCAATTCACAACTAAACAAACTTGGAAGGATTTTGTAAACAAGGGTGCAAACTTCAACACTCAATCACTGTACACTATATTTATCAGCTAACCTGCATCTCCTTTTCTTCTTCTATATTTGTCTTACCCAGACAGACCACTAAACTCACTCTCTAGGGAGATGAAGGACTGTTCACATACACTTTCCAAAAAATAATAATAATAACAATAACAATGAACGAACACAAAAGTATAAACAAGTAGCGGCAATATAATATCTAACAAAATTTCTATTCTAACTATCTTAGCATTAAGTAATTATCTGAAAATGTTCAGTTCACTATACAGAACAACATTAAAATACATGAAGATTGCAACAATTTCAAGTTGAAATTGATTAGCATAAAGACCATATTATCCAGTAAATCTTTATCCTACTCCATTTCCCGAATTACTAAACTTTAATCAATCTCCAATCCATGCATCTAAAAACGTAGTAATAATCAGTTCACAATCCTTGAAAGCCATTCAGGTGCATCCATTAACACATGGACCAACGAAGTTTCAAATTCTCTTAGTTGAACCATATTTCCAGCAAGTCACCCCATGCACGCAAAACTCAAATCACCCAAAGTCATTCAATTTCAAAGATCAAAATGAAGACAACGCTCAATAGCAAAAACCCAATTACCGAATCAGAGTTAGAGGATTCCAGATGTCAATGTTCCCATCGACCAGCCCACCAGCAACAAGGCCGAGGCCGAAACCATCAGAGGTAGAACTGTTCTTCCCCCAAGACAGACGATTGAAGCGCTCGGAGCTCGGGCACTCGGCGACCACAGGCAGTTCTTGATCGTCCGACTGGAAATCAAGCTTGAATATTTCGAGATTGGCAGAAGAGCTGAAGGACAGATCAACTGCCCCTGCCATGGTTCCGGCCGCCATGTAAGGCGCGTCCGGCGCCAGTGCCACCGACGCTGATCGATTTACCCCTTTTATGCACGCCATTGGATTTGGGAAAACCTAATCTACCGAAACTAATCGCGAATTCAACTGTATACTGAGAAAGGAAATGGATCTTGGAATTGGGAATTTGCGAATAAGAATTCAGAAAATTTCGATCTGATCTGTGATATGTGTATGTGAGAGTGTGAAGAACCACTCTCTCTCTCTCTCTCCCCCCTCCCCCCTCTCTTCGCTCTTCTTCTGCTTCTTCGTCTTCTTCTTCGTTTCCCTCTCTCCGTTTCTACATCCAATTTAGCGTTAACGAGGGTTATGTCAGCGGGATCAAGCTCATTTTCGGAGTTTATAGCTACACTTTCATTGTGACAGTTCAGGCTCTGTATATGAAATAGAAGGGTAATTTTGTCAGTACGGTACATCTCTCAAAGCGGGTGTATGAGTAGATGTCGCAGGAGATCCTGCCACAGTTAGGGTACTATCTGTTTCGTCAGGTGTACCAATTAGGGCTTGACACGTATGTTATAATGTGTGATTAAGGAGGCAAAGGAATGAATTTGGAAAAGGAGATAGAATTATCAACTGCGCTACTTATATTAATAATATTAAATTCTTTTTAGCTGTGAGGTAATGTCCTAATTAATTTGTGTATACAAGACAAATTATTTATATTGAAAATGAAAACTTTGTAAGAAAATTATCATAATTTAATTTTAAAAATGATAAAATTAAGATTCAAAATTGTAATAATAGATATATTAAAATCACACGCTTTAAATACTAAACCAAACCTTAGGCTAATATGCTAATATCATTTAATAATGTCACTTTTAATTTTATTAAATTTTGTGATAAAAATAAATTTAGTCATCTAATAATTTCTTTCAATCAATTCTTTCAAGGTATATTTTTGTCTTAAAATATGTTGTTGTAAGTATGATTTTTTTCTTAATTTAATCCTCAAAATGATTATTTAAAAAATAAAAATGTACATTAAAAAATAAATTTATATTAAAATTTTAAAAATATTAAATAATCAATTTATTTTAATATTAAAAATTGAAACTGATAAACTATCAATTTCATTTCAATTGAATTTACTCAATTTAGAGTGTTTAGCAACGCATGTAGCTTTCACGTGCAATAAAAATTAATGGAAAAAAGGGTTCAAACCCACTTTTTCTTCCTTAGTTTTGCATCATATTTTAATTGTCTTAAATGTTTTTTCGTTTTAATTTTATCCTTAAATTAAAAAAATATGTAATATTTTTCTCAACCTTATAAGTATCAATCGTATAATTAATTAATTATGGATTAATCCTACGTGTATATGATGTGACTAATTTTTTTCTAATTCAACAAACTGTAATTAAGTGTGTGCTTGCCCGCAACTAAAAAAAAAATCCCAATCTCTTTACCTTGAGTCAGGGGTGAGTTTATCTGAAGAAGTTATTGATAAATTAGAACAAAGAATTAAAATGATGGCATTTTGGATGCCTGGTTAATTCATAAGCACAATTTGTTATATTAGAAAACAAAATTAATCACATCATATGCATATAAGATTAATCTATTAATTGAGTAGACAGTGTTTGGATCGAAAAAAATATTACATGATTTTTTTAACTTAAGAGATAATTAGAACAACAACAAAACATTTAAGACAAAATTGAGATTTGAGACAAAGTTTGGAAGAAAAAGTGATTTTTAGAAGAAAAAAAAAATATATATATATATATAACTTTTTAAACTTTTAAAATTACAGGATAATAAAATAAAAACAGACCAAAACCAGAAGGTAGTAATTTAATTTATCTTTAGCCTTTTCTTTTTGGTATAAAAGACGAATAGAATTTACCACCCTTTTAATTACTCAAATACCCAAACAACCTCCATCCTCCCAATTGCCAGCCAAACTGGAGGCAATTTACGCAAACTTTTGATACATTTCTAACCTTTATTTATTTCTCTTTCTACTGTATCCCAGAAAAGACAAATTCTTGAGTTGTAAAGTTGTTATTTACTGGTGCAAACTTGAATCTGAAACCTATGGATCAAGCAACTAAGATGCTTCAAACACAAAGACCTAAACTAGGAGAAGCCATTTGTGAGACTCATTTTGCATCGCCATGGCCGTTCTGGTTTGTCTCCAGAGGTCGGTTATGGCGATCAAAGGGCAGCTTGATCTCGCCCAGAGAACCAGCAGGAACGAGCTTGAGATTCTCACAGTTGCAAATCTCCACCATGAACCCATCTGGGTCGTTGAAGAATATCTGATCCAGTGCAGTTCCATCTTCTGTCTCCATTGTCCTTTTCATGTACTTCACATTCATATTCTTCAACCTTTTCTCCATTGCTTCCATGTCCTCACACTACCATATATAGTTGAAACAACAGTGAAATTAATTAATCGATCATTTCCCTGAAAAAGATTTCTTTGAACTCCTAAACCAAAAAATTACGTGCTATAATAAGTTCGAACATATTACGTATTAAACCAAATATTAGGAAAATTTACATAGCCAGCTAGTACTTAATTTATACCTGGAAAGATATATGGTTATTCTGGGGATCCAAGTGCTCAGTATCAGAAGGCAATTTATCATCATCCTTGGACTGAACCAAGTGAATACCAACCCCATAATTGAACAACCATGCACCATCAAAATCCAAAACTTGAGGCCTCTCAATCACAACAAACCCTAGCACCTTCGTGTAAAACTCTATCGAGTCATTCACGTTGCTGCAAACCCTCGAAACGTGGTTCAGAGCCATCAATGGAAGTGAGGTCTCCTCCTTCTCTCGTCCTTCTTCTTTCTCTGTCTTTTTCTCATCTTCTCTATCCTGATGACCTCCTTTAACCTTCTCCTCCTTCCCTGTTTTTCTTTCCTCTCCTCTAACCTCTTGCTTCTCCATTTTCTTGATGGTTAGTGTTTATTTTTCTTGTGAAGTTGATGAAAGAGATGAAAGTAACTCGTGGTCTAATCAATGAAAAACCCTACTAAGGAGGTTGAAGAGGAAAACGCAGGGATAATGGACGCGTGGTGGAAGAGTGGAAGAGAAAGATGGTACGTGTGTGAATTTGCAGACGACACGTACGTTTTGTGTCTCTGTGATTGGCGACGAGGGTGCTTGATTTGAAGATGACACAAAAGCTAGTCTCTTTGGGTGACGTTGGGCGGTGGCACCCTATGCCAAGAGGCAATTCCCACTGCAGGACTGTTTCCTTTTTAAGTTATTTCTATTCAAATTTTCAAGAAAGTTGAAAACTAGCACTTATATATATAATAAATAATAAATAAAATTTTAGCCTACCATCCCATGTTGGAGTAGGCCTGTAGCAAATTGGCTACAAGTTTTTATTATGCAAGGTTTCATTTTCTAGCCTATAGCGCCACATAAGGTATGCACAACAAGAGGTAATTGTGGGAATGTAGGTTAGTAATGCCCCATATACATATAGTGGGAAAAGTCAACAATATTTTTTTCGTTGAAATTGTGTCATGCGACGTTTTTTACTTAAAAAAAGAAAAAAGTTATGTATGCAGTGCAAATCTAACAATAGGAGTATGATACTTCTGAAATACTTGAGTTATAAGCCCTGTTTGTTAAAGTTTAATTTGAGGATAAGCCACTTATATTTAAAAAAGAATGCACTCATAAAATATATCTGTTTATTTGAATTTATAAAAAAATAATAAATTAATAGAAA